>CAVNYN010241962.1:0-19212 GCA_963692815.1 Nyctanthes arbor-tristis | reverse complement strand
AAAAAAAAAAAAAAAAAAAAAAAAAAAAACGATCAGCACAAATACAGAGTACTTTAACCATAATTCCACCTTTTTAGCAAACCCATAGTAAGCCTGTCCAATAAAAAGATTCCCTAATTAATTAACACAAGTTATTCCAAAGTACAAATGGGCTTGTGAGTGTGTGCAATAAGACTAACATTTCACTTTCCTCTAGACACAAACATTGCCTTAGATCAAACTCATTCCCAAAGCAGTCTATATTGTTCTTTTTACCACTCGTGAATCCTCTCCTTTTTTGTTTTTTCTTCTTTTTTCTTTTTTTTTTCAATCGATTTCCTCTTTTAGCATTCTCACGAGTTCCTAGTTACATAGGTATACCTGGTTCACTTGGAGCCATTCATTGTTGTCACAAAAATGTTAAAAAAGACATGAGAAGCACTTTATCATAATCATCTATCCAATCTCAAAAGCTTTCAATTTCGATATTTTGATCGAGCATTTTACGCTACTAGATTTCTTGTTTAAAATATTTTTCCTTCTTTTTCTTTTCTTTTCTTTTTTTCGGGACAACTTACTTTATCTCAATTTATTATTTTCTCTCATCTTCCTATCTTTTCTATTTCTTACTTCTGTTTTTCTGTTTCTCTCATTCTCTTCACTTTTCCCTTTCTCTATTTATGACTTTTTATGCAGTGTTTCTTTTTTTTTTTTCTTTTGCCCCACAGATAGTTCACGCAGAAATCCCTAAAGATAGCCTTCTTTACTAGTAGATCGTCCCCTAAACATTGGTGATGAACGAGAGCATATTACCCAATACTAGCTCTCACTCTTTAGGGTACAATTATTCCTGTGGTCCCTCTCACACAATAAATTAAAACTCTCACGTTTTATGAGATTCCCAGTGTAGGTCAATGTTCAATCCTAACTCAATAACCTAAACTTCGTCAACCAAAGACACATCCGCAAAAAGTTCAAACCATAAAACTTCTAACATCGTCGCGCTATCACTTAACACTTCCAAGTTACTTCACGCAAGAAACAATACAATAAACTTAATAAACTCGTTCACTAAGGTTGTAAGTATCCTCAACAAAGCTCCACTTTGAACTATGCCTAGAAAATAGTGGAAAAACGTCTCAACAAAATGGGTAAACAATAGTCACGGCGCTAGGAAGAATTAAAATCTTTCATACTTTTCAACATTGCTCGAAATCCTAATTCTAGTTAAACTATACTCCAGTTAAACCCAATAATTCCGAAATATGGCTCGCGTTCTCACATGTACACAAAACATAATACTTTATCTTTTTTCCTTTTACTTCTCTTTTCTTTCAAAACATAAAACAAATATCTTTTCTTTCAAAGCACCATGACAAACAAATATATTTTTCTTCTTTTCATGAATCACAGAAACAAACATTGAAGAACAATAACCATAAACCAAACACAAACTTAATTCTAGACAATATGTATATTAAATACAAATCAAAAGGGGTAACAAAAATACACATCCACAAGTTAAAGTAAATACCACATAATCATTCCCCTACACTTAATCCTATATTGTCCCCATTGTAGAGCAAAAACAATGAAAATAGGGAAGAAAGGATTAGGAACTACCCTTGGGTGGGTATGGCTGATGGTGAGTCTGGATCATACATCTGTTGGTCAGATGGAACTGATAGAGTAAGACCAGTATAGCTTGTCAGAGCTCTAATAGTAGCGGACGAAATCGACAGAAGCAGTCCTACCATATCCTCTAATGTCCTCGGCGAACTGAGTGCAAAGAGTGTGGAAATAGCCCATGATGTAGAGGCTAAGAGATGCAATGGTTGGCTCATACTAGGGTTTCGAGAATAGCTCCACTTACCTTTTTGAGGCCAGACGGTACAAGTGATGCCTCATGTGCTACTATTCGAGGCTTCTTCGCCTTCTATTTTTTCAATTATCCAGTGCACTTTAGCAAGCGCTTCGTGGTAACTAATATTCTCATCATCCGGATTAGGCTGCTAGCCTACTATTTTACAAATACTAGTAATCATACATGGTGTTCGTGTAAAATATGCATGCAATCCGCAAGTGTACGGGTTGAACAAGTAATATAATAGACAATGAGTCTGGGTTATCATTCCCACGAGGAAAGATTTAAATACCGAGAATCTAATTCACGCTCTAGTTGAAATGAATGAAATTTGGAGTTTATTTAAGATTAAAATAAAATAAAAGTAATACTAATAAAATTGAGAATTTAAAAATGTGAAGGTGATTGTGAAAGTTTTCTCAAGAATTCTGTGAACTTGGGACTCACAATTTCACCATCATTGGTTCCCTTAGCCACCCGTTGACTGATTCAACAAAAATCAATCATAGTTAACGATTGAGCTTCACGTAATTAATTAACTACACTTCTCGAATCTAGTTAATCTTACTGAATTAGGCTCCCTAACCTATCTAAGTGAGTGTGTTAACAACTCTCTTAAGTGCATTAACAACAAGAAACTCGTATAAATATCCATGAAGTTCAATCTATGTGACCACACTAACCACAAGCAAATCTCTTTGTCTTGTCTAAGTTAATGTTCTCTATCGCCTAAATCTAATTCATGCATTCCTTTCTCGAGTTCAACATAAACCAATAAACATCCACCGAGCTCTAACAGGTGATCCCAATACAAAGCATTGACAAAGAATTAGCTAGAAACCAATTTAACAAGTCGAATCGATAAACATGAACGGGGCTACATTGTTCGTCCTAAGAAAAGATGTTTAGTTACTCATGGAATTGACAAAATTAAGCATACAAGAGTAAGAATACATCATCAGGTTTTGATGAATAAAGATGGAGAAAAAGATGATTGCACCAGTATTTCTTCAACTCCAAAACTTCAACTCAAAAACCGAACTAGACTTTTATAGAATCTTTAGAAAACTAAGTATTTTAATGCAAAGTGAATGTATATGCTAAGGTGTGTCCTCAATGCTAGGTTGGACCCCTTTTATAAAGGTCCATGAAATCATAAGAAAAAAGTAAAATTCATGCAAATAGGTTGGCAACGAAAAGAAATTCATGCAAATAGGTTGGCAACGAAAAGAGTTTTAATTAAAATGGGAAACTAAAGAAAATCCGCGGATTTCCCCATGCCGGCGCATGATGTGCCCATTCAGCTGCATTTGGCTTGGTTTCTGCCTGTATTCTAGTCATGTCGTACGGTCGCATTGCTGGAATCATGTGCCCGCATAGACCTTCTGCCAACAATCTTTCTGACTTCCGCCGCATGTGCCAGCATGGTGTGTCTATGCAGCCACACAGTAGCTCATTTCTTTTCTGTGGCACATGCGGCCATATGGATGGCTGCACGAAGACTGCATAACCTAGCTGTCCACTTTCTATCTTCACATGCAGCCGCATTGATTGGCTATGCTGCCACATGCCATCTGGCTCCTAGATTTTCGCCCTTCATCTTTCAATACCGTTGGTTTGGCCCCCGAACTTCGTAATCTGAAGTGATCTGAATTCACTCAAATTGGCTTACTTTAACCAACAATTCTCCAATTTAAATGTAAAAACAAACTTTTAAACATAATATCACATAATTAACAACTCATTTAGGGGATTTAAACACAAAAATAACTATCTATCCAACTCCCCCACACTTAAATTGTTCATCCCCGAACGACTAACAAAACAAAAACAAAAACGAAAGCACAAAAGCACAAAACTTCAACTTTTATCATATATGAGACAACAATTCATAATCGCCTTTCTTATAATCAGTTAGGAGTAAACCTGCCTAATAAAAAGTCTCCCAAGCAATGCAAGAGTTTTGAGATGTTTTCACTTTGTTTTTCTCTCAAGCACTGGTTAACCTTTCCAGCCTCATAAAATGTCATGAATAAATGTCCTCATGCAACCATTAAAATCCTAAACAAAGCTTTTACCTGGAATGGCACAGCCTAAACAGGCCGACTCTCATAGATAAGTTCACTCTTTACTCAACTGTTTAAGGTTTAGGTGTTTATGCTCAAAATTCTATCCATAGGAGAGTTCTATCATAGCTTACAAAATTTCTCATTCTCCAACACTTAGGTGCACATACATGGCACAAATCATAAGGTCTTTGAAGGGTTGTAATGGGGCTAAGGGTTAAGGTGGGAAAATTTAGGATATGAGGCTAATAAACCATTGGAACTAGCAGAATACAAATTTATAACATTTAAGCACATTCATCTCGTGAAACCACTACTCCCTTCATCCTTCACTCTGCTGGCACCACCCATACAATACAGGCCCCAACCTCTACAATAATTCATCCTTCTATTTAAACAAACGTCAACCTTCATCTCAACTTTTTTCACCAATTCCCCTTTTCTATTTTTTCTTGCTTTTCTTTTTCTTTATTTATTTTTTTAACTTTGTAGTTTTCTTTTTTTTTTTTTTTACCCTCACTGATCATTATTGTTTCCTGTCCACTCTTTCATCTTTGTAGAGATTAAACCATACTGGGCCAGATATTGTCAATATGACTTTCTCAGCTTTTCTTTATCACGGCCTCATCAATGCAAACAGTCCCCCACACTTATTTTTTATCCACCCCAAGCAACAAAATCAATCAACAATCTACTAGTCCATTGGTAAGGTAAGGATATTCATTATTTTCGGCTCAAGACTAGTATTAAGGGGTGTAAAGATAGAAGAATAGGCTATAAGGCTCAAAGGTGTTATGGAAAAGATAATTAATTGATAAGGTAAGCTTTTTGGCTAACATAGTTAATCAAGAAAGAGTGCCTTAATCATATTCATGTCATGCACATAACAATACATCCTCAAAGAGAAATAAAAACAAGTTCTAAAGACACAAACCCATGAAGGAATATCGCACAAGAACAAAGAAAGTGAGATTGAATGAAATGTGTCATCTAAAGCTCAAAAATCTCACTAGGTTAAATTTTGTCAACGTGGTCTAGTCATAACCAATTCCAGGCAAAGTAAATAAATAGACGCAAGTTCACTAATTTAATCGTATTATGAGTCTCTATAGGACAACAACACTGATCTATCTCTCTAGTTTTACTATTGTCTTTGTTTTTCTTGCATTGCTTAAGATCCTAGTTCCAGTAACGCAATATTCCCATAAAATCGAATACTTTGAGATCATAATTTGCTCTCTTCCACGTTCACAAAACACTATACACAAACTTTTTTCCTCTTTTCTGAACACAAAAGCTAACACATATCAAATATTTTTCGACCACTATTTTTTTCGATTTTACTCAACACATAAACCACTAAACATAAAACACATCACAGGATGAACAATACGTTCGAACTACACAATTTCACTTTGACAATATTGAAGTTTACAATACCCAAGAGATAGCAAAACTAGACATCAGCCAAATAGAATAAACGTAATTAATTACCCCTCTGTACGTAATTTCTACATTGTCCCTATTGTGAAGCCAAAATAGCAAAAATAGAGAGTAAAGATTCAGGAACTCCCTGGGGTATGGCTGATGGTGAGTCAGGATCATGGCTTGACAGGGCTGATAGAGTAGGACCTATGTGGCTGGTCTGAATGTTTGCCCTAGGGCATGATGCTATCAAGAGCTATCGAACCAAATCCTCGAGCCCCCTCTAATTTTCCTACAAGTCTGAAATTTGAATGCCAAGGGTCTTGAAATACCCTAAGTCCTGCTACTCAAATGTAATGGGGTGGCTTGGAGGGACAACTGCCAGTGTGGGCTTGGCCTCGGGCTCATGTGAGGGTCTGTTGGCTTTCCGGGGCTAGATGTGGGTAGACTTGCCTTTGGGTCTACAGTTCAAAGCTTCTATACCCGCTGTTTGGTTGAACTTTCCTGTGAACTTTTATAGATCGGGTCACGGTGAAGAAGAGTTTCGTCTATCGGGACAGATCGCACCCCTATTGTAATGCAAGTACCAGTAATAACACAGAGGAATAAGAGCCTCTTGCTCTTACCCTTAGCAATCCCTAGGTCTCGGACCTGATTGTGTATGTGCCGTCCTAAATCAAATTTAGTTCCATGAGCCATGTGGTACAACAGCCGGCCCCTACAAAATTGATTACAGTCTTATTGGAAGTTAGCTTGATATTAGAGGCAACAAACTGATGCAGATACCAAGCATCATTGCACAAATCACTATTCTCATACACATGCTTTGCTTGTACCGATTCAAATGGTCATTTGCTTGTTAAAAAGCGGCCAACTCCTCGTCACTGTGTGAAAAGTTAAACTCATTGACCTAAGCCTCATCAAAGTTGTCCAAGAACAAGAAATTATCGACCACTTTGGGGGTGGACTTGACCCAAGTGCCACAAACTTTGGTCTGATCCTTGTGTCGTGTCCCTGCTGTTTCAACGTCGGCATTAAAATTTCTATAAAAAACCTCAACCAATTTCAAGTTGCCCTTGGGCGGCTTAGTGACATATTTCATCCACCCACATGATTCTATCACCGTCTCCAAGCTTGTATCCGTAAAGTGTTGCAAGATTACCCGTCTCTCCTTAATGGCCTCACAGGGTGCCCAATCCTCTTTTTCTTGTTCCTCCACTTGTTTTCTTTTTCATTTGGGAGCCATTTACTTCTCGGTAAATCACTTCAACCTATCAAAGGATAAGAGGAACTTTTGGCCCATATATGACATTTTTTAGCATAAGTACACGTAATAATTGAAGAAAACTAGGCAACAAATGAGGGGCAATTTTAGTTGATAACAGCCATAATTCCACCCTGAGTTACTTGCTCAAATTGACAACTTTTACCAAGCCATCTTTGTACATATGAAACTGCACAATATATAATGAATCATACTCAAATTTCATGCCAAACGGAGTTGGATTAGCCCAAATGGGGAGGGAATGTATTTGGCGCCCAGCAGAGAGAATACTGTGCAGCCCCAATTTCAACAATGAATCACATGCACGTAAGAGGGCTTTCACCAAGTCGTTTTTGGGATGGATAGTTCACACATTGATCTAGATTCACAGATAATGTCATGACATTTAGAGGTCATTTAGGCTAGACTAGAAGGGGACGGAGTTGGGAAGCAGTGGCTGCCCTCTCTTTGAAAACAGCACCAAGTTTCTTTTTTTCCTTGAATCATGATCAATCTTAATGATGCGAAGGTCCAACAGATTAAACACCCAGCATATTCCTCACCATTCAAGGACTAAATCCACAAAAATTCATGTAATTGAAACACATGGGACTCATTTGGGCATCTCATCCAGAATGTGAAGGGCAGTTTTTTAACAAGACTTATAGGAGCAAGATTCATGCATCACAGCCAACCATTCAAACATACAAATGATTAAAGTCCGATCCCAGCATCTACTAAGACTCAAGGACTGGAGAAAACACAAAACACATCAAATCAAACATCCCAAAAAAAATCGAGCAGCAAGCTCGGCAGTAAGTGCAAGGGTAAGGGTATGGAGCTGTTTGGAGCTGAAATTCTTACAAAATCGAGCTTCTAAGGCTAAACAAACACATGAATTGATCAATCTATCTCTATTATCATCAAGCAATCATCCAATTCGAGCAATAAAGTCTAGAAATTAGAGCAGCAGTTCATAGTATGCAAGACTTCCCTAGGGAGTAGGCCGAGTGCAGCCAAACGACAAAATTTCAACTTTAATCCAATAAAAGTCAAGACAATTGCTTCCCAGCTTGTTTAATTCTTCGAGTGCAAGTCTGAATTTGGGGATTATGCCTTGTAAGGGAGAAGAACAGTAAAAGAAACAGAGTAGGAACAGAGAAGAGGGGAGGGGTGCGTGTGTTGTGTGGGTGCACGGGTGCAGTTCTGCTCTGCTTTCGTTTGTTTTGAATTTTGTACCCTTTGTTTAATGGACGGAAATTCTTTCAAAAATAGTACTTTGAAATTTTAATCCTAGCTTTTTGGATAAAATACCTAAATTTAAATTCATTCTACTCTTAAGGCATTAAAATAAAATGCATAAAATAGAGGAACGAAATTACCGGGTGGGTTGCCTCCCACCAATCGCTTGTTTATAGTCCCGAGCCTGACTGTGTCACAAATTAATCTGGTACTGCAATGTCCATGACCAACTTTTCTTTTGAAAAATCAATTTTAAAATAGTGCTTGAGACGTTATTCATTGACTTTGAAGCTTTCATTTTTAGGATGATAGAGCTCAAAAGTGCCATAAGGAAAAACTTGAGCAATTGTAAATGGACCCAACCATCTTGACCTTAGTTTACCTCGAAAGAGTTTCAACTGATAATTATACAGCAAAACTTGATCCCCACAAATTGTGCCATTTTTTAGTCCGATTCTTGTAAATAGCAGCATTCTCATAAGCACCCGATCGGAACTCATCCAACTCATTCAGTTGCAGACGTCTCTTTTCCCCCGCTGATTTCATATCCAAATTTAGTTGCTTAGGTGCCCAATGCACCTTATGCTCCAATCCAACTAGCAAGTTACATGCTTTACCAAACATTGGCTGGTATGGTGATATCCCAATTGGTGTTTTAAAAGCTGTATGATATGCCCATAATGCATCATCTAACTTAGCCCAATCTTTTCTTGATGAATTGATAGTTGTTTCAAGAATTTTCTTCAACTGTCTGTTTGATGTTTCCACTTGCCCACTAGTTTGTGGATGATAAGCTATGGCCATTCAGTGATGAACTCCATATTTTGACAACACCACTTTAAAAAGCTTGTTGCTAAAGTGAGTGCCCCCATCACTGATAATTGCTCGTTGTACGCCAAATCTAGTAAAGATATTTTTTCTAACAAACTCGACCACGACTTTAGCATGATTAGCAGGTAATGCCTTGGCCTCAACCCATTTGGGAACATAATCAAGTGTAACTAAAATATACCTGTTATTATAAGATGGAGGAAACGGTCCTATAAAGTCAATGCCCCAAATATCAAATATCTCCACCTCTAAGATATTGTTCAAAGGCAGCTCTCATTTTGAAGAAATATTACCTGTGCGTTGGCACTAGCCACGAGCTTTAACAAAAGAGAAAGCATCTTTTAACAAGATGGGTCAATAGAAACCACATTGGAGTACCTTAGCAGCTGTTTTTGAAGGCCTATTATGACCACCATAAGGTGAAGAATGAACTTGCTCAATAATAGACCTTCTTTCCTCATCAAGCACACATCTTCTAATCATCTGATCCGGTCCTCTGTAGTAAAGATATGGTTTTTCGCAATAATAGAACTTTAGATCATGGAAGAACTTCTTTTTTTACTGATAAGAATAATCAGATGGAATGACTTTCCCAACTAAGTAGTTCACAAAATCAACATACCATAGCACTTTTTCCACTTGAAACAATTGCTCATCTAGAAATTCCTTATTTTTTCCTCAATTATATCATCTTCTAGTTGCTCGAGTCCAAATAGATGATCTGCCATTTGATTTTCTAAACCCTTTCTGTCCTTAATTTCAATATCAAATTCTTGCAATAATAACACCATCTGATCAACAATGGCTTAGCATTCTTTTTGTCAAAGACATATTTCAAGGCAAAATGATCAGTGTAGGCAATTACCTTTGATCCAATGGGATATGAATGAAATTTATCAAAGGCAAAGTCTACTGCTAGAAACTCTTTTTCGGTAGTAGCATAATTAATTTGAGCACTATTAATTGTTCTACTAGCATAATAAATCATATGAAATATTTTGTCTCTTCTCTATCCCAAGGCTGCCTCCATAGCATAATCACTTGCATCGCACATAATTTCAAAAGGTAAACTCCAATTCAGTGCGACAATCACTGGGGCTGAAATTAATTTTTCTTTTAGAGTGTTGAAAGCCACGAGACATTCTTCAGAAAAATTAAAGGGCACATCTTTTTCCAACAAATTGCATAGAAGCTTTGTGATTTTGGAGAAATCCTTGATGAATTTCTATAGAACCCAGCATGATCATGAAAAAACCTAATCCCTTTAATTGAAATCGGTGGAGGTAGTTTCTCTATCACTTGAATTTTTTCCTTACCCACCTCAATACCCAATTCAGAGATATGGTCTCCCAAAACTATTCCTTCCGTTACCATAAAATAGCACTGTTCCCAATTAAGCACAAGATTAGTTTCTTCACAGCGCTTGAGCACAAGAGATAAATTTTGGAGACAATTATCGAAAGAAGAACCAAAAAATAGAAAAGTCAGCCATGAATACCTCTATGAATCTCTCTGCCATATCTGAGAAGATAGCCGTCATGAACCTTTGAAAAATGGCAGGTGTATTGTAACACCCTGGGTTCTGGGTGCCCGAGACATCATGAAATTTTCTCTCTTTTAAATAAAATTTACCAAAATACATCAAGAGTGAATATTAAATGGAAAAATATCTTGATTCAAAATGTGATAATACAAATGATAATTCGTCGGTGATAGTCAACTGTTTCACACGACATCAAACGTTTTCCAAGTACTTAGATAAAGTTTGAATCAATAAATCGACAAAAGTTTTCTAAGTACTTAGAAAAAGTTTGAATCATTCAAAAGAAGCTAATTTAATTTATTTCGGAAGCCACCGTTGCTCAAAGCGTATCTTCCGACTCCAAATCTGCAAAAATATTAATTTTGAAAGGAATGAGTATTTCATAGAAATACTCAATAGACTCAGCGCAATATTAACCAATTTATACTACAGACATACATATAAAAATGCAGATCACATCTCATAAGTCTCTGCTCGAAAAAGCATCATATGGTAAATGTAGGTCTTCGACTCTCGTCTCATGCCCGAAGGCATATAAATACTAGCGCGCATAGTAATATCATAGCATGCATCCAAAATTTGTGCATTGCAATAAAGCATATGCATAAGTCTTGTCTAATCTTGTCTCAAGCATAAAGCAATTAAGCTCATGCAAATAACATATAAGAACATAAGTCACATATCCATATGCAATTCATAGAACAATCAATTAATATTAGCGCTATTTTTGAGAATATATCTTAGAAAAGAGTCTGCCTCAATTTCCACAGATTCGAGCTAATGCGCAGGGTTTGCTCACTTATTCTTCACTCCTTGCCTAAAAGAAGAATATGAAACTCAAATTAGAATTTTTTTGCTAAAGTGAGTTATTTATAAAAGGAATTATTTTTAAATTAAGTTATGATAAAATAATTGTATAAAATGCTTAAGGGTGTAATGTCTAATGTGATTAATACCTAAAAGTTAAGGAAACTAGAAAATCAAGGATTAACTAAAATTTGGGTATAAAATATATGAGTTTATTTAAACGAATTTAGAAATCATAAAAATTCAATAAATCTAGAAGTTATAATTTAAATGGTCAAAGTCATTAAATTTCATATTTAATTAAAAAAATGAGGGTTAAATTAAAATATGTATAAACTAATTTATAAGTTTAAATAAATAATGTTAAACATAAACTAAATTAAAATCTTATAAACTTTTAAAACAAACTTGAAAGAATCTTCAAAATAAAAGATCAAAATGACTGAAAATAAAATTTTATAGGCTAAAATGAATAAAACATAAGTTTCTGGGCCCATCCTAAAGAGATCGAAAGTATGAGGGTTAAAAGTGAGAAATTAGAAGTTTTGTGCTCATTTAAACTAAATAGAAAGTTCAGAGCTAAAATGACACAAGACAAAACTTTGGGGTTAAAATTTTAAATATTAAAAATATATAATATTGCTCCTCAACTCCCTCTCATTCAATGACAAAGGAGAAACAGAGAGGGAGAGCAGGGTATTCAGTGGAGGGGGCAGCTGATTCACTCCGTTCACCGGCGACACCACACCGGGGCCCGTTGCTCGTGGCGGTCATGACCTTAAGGGGCCGATTTGGGTGGAAACACGGCCGAAGGAGGGAAGACCGAGTTGAAATCGGTCGAAATTTGCCCAAAAAAATCTGAAAAATCTCCAGTTTATGTAGCCTAGCGATGAATGTAGGTACTTGGTTTAGGTTTCTAGTGGTGTTATGAGTTGACAAGTGGGGTTTATGGGGGTGATCCAATGTCATACACCAAAAATCAGAGATTTTGTAATTGTGTGCCCTTGGCAAGAAAGAGGCAGTTTGTTTGTGTATATGTGTATGTGTAGATATGTGATGAAAGTCTCCGTACTCCTGCTCCCATTGTGAATAGAGAGGAGTGACCCACTCAGAAGAAGGGGTTGATTGATTTACTTAATGAGGGCCTCTATCTTCTAATGGACCCAACTCGTCAAGCTCAGCTGCAAAAGGTGTAGAGCAAAAAGCCTAAGGCATTGCCCAAATTCGATTTGGCCAAGAAACCTTTTGAGGCCAGTGTCTAGGGCATGCCCAATATTGTTACAGTAGCCATAGGTAACATAGCTCGAGGTTGGTTAAAAAAGTGGGAGGGCTTCGCTACCTCATCCACAGTGGCTGAGCTCCTTCAAGCCAGTACAGCAATGCAGGCTCGGTTGGCTATCTTGGTTGAGCATGCTATGGTTTGCATATGCCACTTCATTGGAAAGAAGAAGAAAGTCTCTGACCAAGTAACCGAGCCTACTAAGATCAAAGAAGAGGTGGAGGTAGCCTCGAGGAAGCTTTATGTTTCTAGGGAAGAGGCCGTTGACTTGAGGTTCCAGTTCAAGGTCTGGAAAAAGAAGAGTGAGGACATGGGGACTCAACTGGTGACTGAAAGGTCGAGCTATGAGCAGGCCTTGAAGGAGGTAAAAAGTCGGGCCTCTTCCAAAAAGATCAATGGATATCAGGAGGCTATTATGAAGTACAAAGGCTACAAAGAATACAAGAGTGCCACTATTGGCCTTTATTATGAGATGGCAAAGGAGATCTTTCCTAAAGAGCTGATTATCAAGCTAAGGAAAGAGCGCGGCTATGAGGGCTCTGATGATAAGGAGGAAGGGCTGAGGTCATAGCTCAGTCAGAGGTTCTTGCTCTTACTGTGGAAAGGGCTGAAGTCCTTGCTCTGGCCAAGGAGAAAGGGAAGGCTCTTGTACCTACCATGGAGGAGGTCCAAGTCCATGCTCTAGCTAGGGAGGGAGCATCCAGAGAATTAGGCCTAGGGCCTTTGTAATCCTGTTCCCTTTTACCTTTTGATTTTTCATAAATAGAATTTTCTTAACTGTCACCTTGTTATTTGTTTTATGTTAAAATAACTTTGCCATTAGGCACAACCTTTTAGCCAGGAGCTCGTCCTTGCTCATGCCTACTTAAACAAAGCCTTAAAATGAATTGTTAACCAATTGTTAAGACACTTAACGAGAACGTTCTAGTTTTAGGTCGCATACACGTTGGTGAAATTGATTAAGGATTTGTCTAAGTATGGAGCCATTAGACCAGAAGCTTGCTCTAGTCCCGTTTTAGTGATAATCCCTCAAGTGTTAGGTCACTTAGCAAGGAGCTTGTCCTAGCTGTGGTTGTGGAACCTTTTACCTGAGTATAGTGTCGTTGACTAAAAGATTCTTTTAGTTGTGGTTTTGGATTAGTAAGGCAAATCTTTTAGACAAGTGTTAGATTGCTGGTTAGAAGCTTGCTCTAACATTGGTCACGTAACCTTTACTCGGTCATGATAGATGTGACTTGTATCAGCTAGTAACAAAGAAAATATTTCATAAAGCAAACAAACATCTATCATTCAACATATCACTAACTATTAGGTCCCAAAATTATGGTCTGGAAATCTTGAGCTCTTGTGGGCATGTTAATTTACCAGCATTGACCTAACAGTTATGATACAAAATATTGGAGACAGTATAACAATTTAGAGTACTCAACGTCCCGTCGGTGTATTGACTATGCCCCTTTCAGATTCTCTATTCAATAGCATTTGTTAGGCAACTTGTTGCTCGAGTTCTTTGGTCTGCACACCTGGGGAGATCTCCCTCCTTTAAGAACTGGATGAGGGTATCTATCCAGTTTCTTGGCTAGTTAGTCTCCGTCATTGCATTTCCCATCTCGCCCATTGGCAAGGTCGTTGACTCTTTGATCAGAATAACATTGGGCTCAACATGTCCATTGACGGGGTGACCTACCAAGTCAAGCACCTAAGGTACCTGTCCAAAGGGTTCCCTTCTATGGCCAAAGTCTATGAAGCTAAGTCATTTGTAGCCTAGTTCTTTCGATTTTGCCCCAATTTTAAGTCCCACTTCTGATCCTGCGCCCTCTGGACGGTCAGTTTTAGACTTGTCACAAGGGCGAGTTTTTGCCCTTGGCTCTTTATTTTTGGGATCGAGTGTATGAACTTTCGACAAAGGGGTTGTGTTTGTAGCATAGTCTAGGTTACATTTCCTCATGGCCTATTGGTTGGTGGGGAACTTTATGACATAATGGAATATAGAAGTCACAGCTCTAAGCTCGTACAAGATAAGATTGGGCATCCTAAAATAGCATTGTGCTTCAAATGAACATCTATGGCAATGAAATCTGCCATAATTTTTCTTTTGTAGGGTTCATCTCTCAACTCCAGCCTCTACATAGTCTCCAGTAAAGCCTTGAAGCCTGGTTTCATAAGGGCTTAGGTTTTTCGCATCTATCTTCATCCGCTGAAAAGTGTTCCAGCAGATAATATCTACACTGCGGCGGCTATCCACTAAGGTCTTGCGAATTTTAACTTCTAGGGCTGGCCCCAAGTAAAGAAAATATGGCAGCTGATGTTCTATCCCGGATTCACTCACTGGTGGAACTGGTGGCTCTAACCATCCTTGGGCTTATGCGGTTAGATAAACTGAAAACAAAAGTGTTAGCAACTTCTAGGTTATCCCAAATAATCATGGAGCTTCAAATGATCCGGCAAGCCATTCCAATTACTTTCCAGTTGATGGCTTGCTGTTATTTAAAGGGCGTGTTCTTTGCCACCAGATTTAGCTTTAATTCCGTTAATGTTACTAGAAGGGCATGATGGACCAATAGGGAGACATTTTGGATTCCTGAAAAGTTATAAAGGAATGCTGCCAATGTTTATGTGCTCCATTGCTCAGTGGGCCAACAAAATAAGTACGAGGCACTCAGTCCCCTGAGATTACTTCGACCCCTTCCAATACCAAACCAGGTTTGGGAAGATATAGCCATGGATTTCATTGAGGCTTTACCTAAATCAGGAGGGATGGATACTATTTTGTAGTAGTGGATAAACTAAGTATGGCCATTTTATTGCTTTGAGGCATCCATTTACAGCAAGTAGTGTAGCGGGATTATTTTGAAAGAGGTAAGTAGTTCGTCTCCATGGCATTCCCTGCTCTATGGTCTTAGATCCGGATAAGATCTTTATGAGCCATTCTTGGGAAGAACTATTCCGGCTATAGGGTATGAAGTCATGTCGAAGTACAGCTTATCATCCACAATCAGATGGACAATCTGAAGTGCTCAATCGTACTCTATAAACATATCTACGATGTTTTGCATCTTCCAAACCCAAGGCTTGGTTCAGTTGTTACCATGGATGGAGTTGTGGTATAATACCTCATATCAAGTAACTTTTAAGTTTACTGCTTTTCAGATTGTTTATGGCTATGAATATTCTTTGTTCTTGCATTTTGAAAAGGGATCAACAATCTTCTTTGTAGTTGACCAACAATTGTGGGAGAGGGATCAGATTTTGGATGAATTAAAGTGTCAGTTACTTCAAGCCCTAACTAAAATGAGAGACACCGTTGACACAAAAGGGAGGAGGTCTACTTAGAAGTTGGTGATCATGTTTATTTAAAAATCAGACCCCATAACTATAGATCCATAGCCTCTCGGACAAATAAGAAGTTGGCCCCCGAGTATTATGGCCATTTTGCTGTAGAAACGAGAAATGGCCTAGTTGCATACAAGTTACAATTACCTCCTAGTTGTTCTATCCATCCAGTGTTCCTTGTATTACAGCTAGGAAGGCTGTAGGAGCCATACACCCTGTTACTAATATTCTAGACCAATTGAATGATGAGTTAGAAATTGTAATTGAACCTGCGGCAGCCCTCGGGTTGTGCCACAGCGTTGGAAATAATCTCAGAAAACTTGTGTTGCTGGTTCAATGGAAGGAGCTGGCAACCGTGGAAGCCACCTAGGAATCATATGATTAGGTGCTTGGTAAAGTTCCTGAATTTCACCTTGAGGACAAGGTAAGTCTTGTGCGCGGGTGTAATAAAAATAGAGCTCTGATTTTACCAACAAATTAGAGGCACAAATGGAGAGGAAAAAAGTGGATAGACAATACATGGGCAAAAGAGTCAAAACATGTGAAGGAAATTGATGGAAGCACATGCACATAACAAAAAGAAGATTAGTTATAAAAAGGGAGAGCAAGGGAAGCACATGCTGGCAGGGAAGTATCGAGGTAGAGTCTGGGAGAATGGCCCTCTAGAATGGCCAATATCTTGGTTCTTTTTTTCCTTTTCACTTCATAATTGTAATCCGAAGCTCAGTCCATATATTTCCTACAAGTAATTTCATTTCCAACATTTTTTTTAAGTCTCTATTTAAATTGCTACATTTTGGCTGAGTTGCAATTCATACTTCATACATCTGGATTCTTGTAGCGACTGGAAAATTTTTCTATTTAAAAATTTTATTCTTTTAATACATGTGTCGCTATGACCTGCCTAAAATAAGTTTGAATAGTCGTACTTTGCTGACGCGCTCATTTAGTTAGTATTAAATTCAAAATTTAACATTTGAAATAAAAAAATTCTTAGGAATTCCTAAGGTCGATGTACTGATTCGGAAATTTTATTAAACTTCCACAAACTAATAAATCTTATGAACAATTTAAATTTTTATTTCTAAATAAATTCATTAAATGCAAAACTCTAATAATCAATAATTTAATATTACACCTCATGACCATAACTCATTTAGCTTAACCCAACTCACAATCATTCATATAGCCCAAATTAAACCTAAGTATTCAAAATATTTTGCCCCAAATAGAAGTCTCCATTCAACCCTTCATTCCCATGTAACCCTATACCCAAAATAAAAATAAATAAAAGAAGCATTTGTTAGCCCATTTCTTCTCCAACCCACACTAGTAGACTTGCAAAATTTTTAAAACTTTTTCATAAAAAAAGAGGGCCACTGTCATCATTTCGCTCCATCGACTATGAGGTAAGAAAGAAGTCTTGGAATTTTTCAAGGTTTATTTATTTTATTGGATGCTTTTATAGACCCTTACGGGATAATGAAGAAAAATAAAGAATTTGCATTTGATATGGAAAAGAAAAGTGAGTTGAGCAAAAATTTAATTTTTGTAAATTGTGACTATTTTTTCGGTATTTCAACCTTAGTCCTCGAGAAAATCTTTACGCATATTTCTTTCCTTGAGGAAGAACAGCTCAACCTCACCGGGGGACAATTTAAGAAGGAATTGACTGACAAATATTTCTGACAGGCTCTCAGGGACCTTAAAGAGGTTGAATTCCTTCGTTTGACTCAAGGAGACTCAAATATCATGGACTATGAAAGGAGGCTTGAGGAATTGTCTAGATATGCCCCCACTTTGTCAGTACAGAGGCAATGAAGGCGCGTTGTTTTGAGAGTGGGTTGCGA
The DNA here is from genome assembly GCA_963692815.1 of Nyctanthes arbor-tristis. Lineage (NCBI taxonomy): Eukaryota > Viridiplantae > Streptophyta > Magnoliopsida > Lamiales > Oleaceae > Nyctanthes > Nyctanthes arbor-tristis. The sequence goes on along the minus strand of CAVNYN010241962.1, from coordinate 1,729 downwards.
CCAGAAATTCGCACTATTGTGAGCATACTTGAGTTGCCCATATACCAAAAGTTGGTCAGAAAGGCCCAGACCGTTGCCTTCTCTGCAAGAAGGTTTGGTGCACTAGGAAAACAAAACAGATAAAAGGATCATAGAAAAAAGAAAATGGTACAATCACCCTAATATCACAACAAGAATCAGGCTCTAAACAAGAAACCCAATCTAGGGCCCAACAGCGGTTAGAATACTAGTAACATGACCCAATACCTTAAGTGTAAGAAGTATCGTAAGGGGGAATGTCTGTGGGGCAAGAGGGTTTGTTACACATGTGGCCAAGTAGGCAATTATGTGGCAGACTGTCACATTGCATCTGCTTAGAAATCAAAACTGAGTAAGAACCCTAATTCAAACCAAAAAAAAAAAAAAGAAAGCCTGAATTTTTACGATGACTCATGAGCAAGCTGCTGAGGATGATCCCGTTTATGTCTTAACTGATTCTGGTGCTACACATTTGTTCATATCTGGCACATGCCTAGCTAGACTAAATCTGCTAGGAGAGAAAATTGAGAGTACCATAAAGTTAGTCTGCCTTCAGGAGGCATAATTGACACTAATAAGATAGCTACCACTACACCTCTAGATTTTGATGGTCTTGTACTAAAAGAAGGCTTGAACATAATTGAGATTTTGATATTATCTTAGGCATGGGCTAGTCGAGTAGTAGCCGTATGACCATTATGTGTCAGAGGTAGTTCTTCGTAATAATGGAGATGATGGATTTAGTTTTTATGGGCCGAAAGTAAAGGCACTTCCTTGTCTTCTTTCAACTACATAAGCTAAGAAACTTTTGGCTAAAGGAAATTGCCAAGGATATCTGGTCAGCCTCTAGGGCAAATTATCTAATGAGGTCGCATTGGACCGTGTGCCAGTCGTCAATGAGTACGCTGATGTATTCCTAGATGAACTGCCAGGCATCCCACTTGATAGGCAAATGGACTTTGTCATTGACTGGGTACCTGGGGTTGCACCAATGTTTAAGGCTCCGTATTGAATAGCACCCAAGAAGTTGTAGGAATTGAAAATACAGTTGGAAGAGTTACTAGAAAAATGATCTATTAGCCCAAGTGTGTCACCATGGAGCCCAGTACTCTTTGTTAAGAAGAAGGATGAAAGTATAAGAATGTATACCGATTATCAAGAACTCAGCAAGCTGACTATTAAGAATAAATACGCTCTTCCTAGGATCAAAGATTTATTTGATCAATTGAAGGGAGCGGCTGTGTTCTCGAAGATTGATCGGCAATCGGGTTACCACTAGTTGAAAATTAGACCCATTGATATATCGAAGATGGCATTCAGGACACACTACGGGCATTATGAGTTTACTGTGATGCCTTTCGATGTTACCAATGCCCAAGCGGTGTTCCTGGACTTGATGAATCAGGTATTTCACCAATTTTTGGACAAGTTTGTCATCATTTTCATAGATGACATATCAATTTATTCTAGAAAGCAGAGCAACATAGAGAGCACTTGAGAAAGGTGTTGGAGACCCTTTGAGTGGAAAAGTTGTATGCTAAATTCAAGAAATGTGAATTTGGTTAAAAAAAGTTGGATTTTTAGGTCACATTGTAACTACTAAGGATATTGAAATTGACCCTTCTAAGGTTGAGACCGTGACTAATTGGTCAACACCTACCAATGTGGGAGATTGAGAAGTTTCTTAGGGTTAGCTGGCTACTATTGGCTA
>CAVNYN010241958.1:0-14176 GCA_963692815.1 Nyctanthes arbor-tristis | reverse complement strand
CGTTTCCGACAGCTCACAGGGGGGGGTCTTCCCCTCCCTATTTGGCTGTCATTTTTGACTGTCAGAAATAGTAGCCAAATGGGGGGAAGACCCCTCCCCGGGCCAGGAGCTGTTAGAAAATGGCAGCTCAATTGGGGGGGTCCTCTCCGACCTTTGGCTACTAGAACTGTTGCCATTTTCCGGCAGCCAGTTGGGAGTGAATCCTTTTCTTTTTTTTTTTAAAATTTATTTTAATTTTTATGTTACTTTTTCATATTTTAAAACTTTTTATTTTTAATTTAAAAATGATAAAGGTATAATGGTAATTTAGTCGAGGACTTAACCGAAACCGTCAAAAGAACCTTTTGCTCGACAATGAAAGGTTGAGGACCTAGCGTGTTAAAAAAAGATTAGAGACTCGGCTGATATTAACCCTAAATGTTAGCGATGATATGTGAAATTAACCCTAATTTTATTAAATCAAAAAATGCGAAAGATTATTAAAAACAAGAAGAAAAATGAGAAAGACCGAGGAGTGATGGCTAAAGTGCAAAAAAATAGCTTTGCTAAGATGAGATTTTCGAGTTTATTCTTCTCGCTTAAGTTCTTTCAATTGTTTAAAAAAAAAAAAGAAAAAAAGAACAAAAAAAAAATGAGAAATAATTAGAATGGGTATTGGGTTTCAGTGGTGGAGGGGGCGTTGGCACCACGGGCACCATTGGGGCCAGTGTTGGCAACGGGGCGGCTTAAGGAAAATTGTTATTGGCCCGAGAAAAAAATTTGTCGTTATTGTCTCACGATCCGCGAATTGTAAAGCAGATCAAATCAGAGTGGATTGTGGAACAATTCAGATCGGCTTCTACTCCGCGTAGAGATCCACCAGCGCCTTTTTTTAAAATTACAAAAGTGAGTCTCGCAATACAAGTTTCACACTATGAGGAGCGTATGTGAAAACAATACTAACAGAAAATTGTACAATTCAAACGAATCAATACTTTAACATGTAACAAACAATTAACATGAAAGCATTCAATAAAAAGTAAAGATAGCATTAAGCAAACTAATTAAAATTCTCACAAGCATTCAACAAAAAACTTCATTTTTTTAAAGAAAAAAAATTCAATAATTTTCTTCCATTCAACAAAAACATTCAATAAGTTTATTTTATTCTTTTTTTTTAAAAAAAAAATTCACAACGCAGATCGAGGTGGATCGACCCCTACCATTATTGCCCTGTGAACTTCCGACCGAAAAAATCTAAACTGTTATTGCCCCATGATCCTTGGATCGGTAAAAATCCTTATCATTTGGGTGGATATTTACCAGGTTTGGTACAGTTCAAACTTTTCTGTCATCCCTAACTGGGGCATCTCCAGTGGGAAATTTCTAAGAAACTAAGGCAGGGTTTCTAATGGAGTCATGTTTCTAATGAGATGCTGACATGTAATGTGTATCATGTGAGATGTCAATTTATGATTGGAGAGATCAAACTCCGTAAAAAAGTCGACCTTGTTTCTATAACCGGACTGATCTCTCATGGGTGTGCTGTTCACTTTCTTCATTTTCTCGTCTCCCTTTTAAATATATAAAACTAGTGATTGGATATGTAATCCACTAAACTCATTAATGTAAATTATCTATCAGAGACTCTATCAAGGACGGATCTAAAAAAATTTTTTACACGAATTGATCAATGGTAGGAAGACAATTGCGTTTGTGGCGACAAAAAGAGGACTTTACGCCACAATATTAGGACTTCGAAAGTGAAAATTACCCAGTTAGAACACAATTAGTGTTGAGTTTTTTCCCCTCAAACCCCAAATAATGTGCTAAAACAAAGGGGTAAGAACCTATTATGAAATGGAATAAACTTAAATGAGGGGCCACTCTTATTCTCCTTCTAATTTAATAAAATATTATTATGTGTCTAATTCATATTTCTTCTCTTTTTTCTCTTACACATTATTTGAAAAAATATTTTTTCCTTTTAATTTTTTACTTAGCTGTTTTCCCCTTAACTTTTTTCTCCATCATCAATCTTACTAGTATAAAGGAAATGAGGTTGATGATATATTTTGAAAGAATCAAAATCAAACAGACAGTAATATATCAATCAGTCAATTAATTAATTATGAGTTATGAAGATGAGCAAAGGTACAAGGGGTCTGAGTAGTTGATTTGATTTATAAGATGAATTTTCGTTCAAACTATTTTCAACTATTTATTTATTTATTTCAGGAAGAAATATTTCATAACTAGAATCGAAAAAGAGTACCTTATGAATGATAGTAGAAGGATTAACACTACATATTTATTTATTGAAATAATCATATATACAAATTCGAAACTTTTCTTGATTTCAGCGACACTTTTTCCCAAAAAGTTACTTTTTCTTAAAAGTCATTCTCAAAATCAAACACACTCTTATTAATTTGTAATTATATTTGTATATTTTAGTACATCTTTTACCATGATTTGCTACGACTAATTGGCACTGTCAACCATAATAATAATTTAATTATATATTAAATGAAAACTAGTGTATAAGAAATTAAAAAAAATAAATAAGGAAGACTCATGAAGTTTAAAAAAAAAAAATCTTTGATTTTTAAAACACGGGCAAATCAAACGATTTTTGACTCTTTTTTCTAACACAAACAAATCATTTTATTATTTTTTGTTTACTAGTAATTTTTACAGGATCTACTAGTAATTTTTTAGTTTAATTAGAATTTAAGGTATTATTATTGAAGTACAATTACGTTCTACATCAAACTTGAGATATCAACCTTAACCTCCTAAGTAAACGGACTAAGGCTTCATTGGCGGTATTATTATTTATTATCAATTTATTTTTCCGTTGAATGGCATATTAGTTAAGGCCAAAATAGGAATAAAATCTGAGTAAATTCACCAAGTGTCCCCAAACTTTTAATTTTTACACAATTTTATCCTCCATGTTTTCAATATTTTGTCCCAATCTTTCACATAGTCAAACGTTACATCTCGAATATCAAACTCCATCAGTTTTTTCATTTGTTTAGGTCAGCATGTTAGCGAGGGATAAATTTAATATTGGGAATGGAACACGTATGTGTATAAAAATTGGGGACAAAATAGTGAAAATATCGATAACAAAATTGTGTCAAAGTTAAAAGTTTGAAACGTATTCTGAAGTTGCCTAAATTTTATTTGCATTTTGTCCCTCACTAATGTGACATTTAATGAAAAATTGGCAGAAAGGAAGAAATGTATGAATATATAAAAAATTGGAGATAAAAATAAGATAATAAAAAAATGAGTACAAAATTGTGTTAAAGGGCGAAAAGTGAAACTTACTCTTTATTATTTTTCTTTTTCCAATGAAAAGTTACCCTTTAAAATTAGAAATACTTTAAAAAGTCTTCTATTTTTATTTTCTTCTATACTAGGGGGAGAGAACTTGAGTAATAATCTAATATCAGCTGACATGTATCTGGCACAGTACATAAGCGCTGACCGTATTATAGTGTCAGACATCTGATATTAGATCATTTTTGAAGATAACTCAGGGGCAGGATGAATGTGACTTGAAATGAAGTCAACTATTATTTTTCATTTTCCCCAAATTAGGATTCATTTTCCTTAGTTAATTTTTTAAGTTTTTAATATACAACTGTTTATTGCATATCGCAATCAATAAAAGAAGATAATTAAAGTGAAATATTAGTAAATGAGATAGAATATTAGTAAATATATATTCTTAAATTGTACTAGTTGATATCATATTTTGGCTTTGACTCAACAAATAAATTTGTTTACGCAGGAAACTTGCATTTGAATTTATATGAGCAATAAATGCGTGAGTTTGGTGAATTTATGAAGAAAGTTAAGAGGAGAACAAATGCAAGCGAGACAAAGATTTATTGTCGTGGGAAGAATCCATGCTTGAGGCATTTCCCCTCCTATTTATAATATTTATTTTGAGTAATAATGATTACAAGCATTTAATGATTAGCCAATGAGAGACTTTATAAGTACAATTAGTTATAGCTAAGTGTTAGCCTTTTTGATTAATTGCTAACTAAACGACTACATGGAAGGACAAGTACCGACGTTACACTTAATGCAATAGTCCAATCAACTTTAAGTGATAAGATGTGTGAGTGAGCATGCAAGTCACCTCCCAACTGACATTGTCAGAGGTCGGTTTAATACGACCTTATGAGCTAGATGATACAAACATGAGATTGACCGTATCGTTGTCAGGTCATTAGGACGCTTAATGGAACAGGTCATATAGGCCCTACTACAAAGATCTGCTGACATGTTGACCTGACGGCACAATACTTGTCCAAAGACATTAAAATTTTTTAATTTATGTGAAAAATAAAAGTTGATTATGGGATGAACTCATCTCGCCCTTCTCTTCAAAAAAGAAGAGTAAGGATGGAGAGATTAGATGGGCATTTTACTCCCACAAGTACGTACCACAGGTGCCTAAGGTAGAATCGTCCTTTCAAATTCAAATGAAAGTGGGTCAAACAGTAGGTTTTAGGAGGGAGGAGTGAGAACGGTAAGGGAGAAAGACTAACGGTTCAATCTTCTTCTTCTTCTCTTCCCAAAAAGTCCTCTTCTTCTGCTCTTCAACAAAAATCACGAAGCACAGGGATAGGATAGCAGTGTGAGGGAAGTGTGTAAAAATGGTGGTAGCAAAGAAGGCGGCGTACGAGGAGAGCCGGCAGAAAAGGCTTGAAGAAAACAAGAAAAGGATGGAAGAACTCAATCTCAACAAGCTTGCCCAAGCTCTCCACACTCCTAAATCCTCCCCTGTATCTCTCTCTCTCTTTCTGTCTCTTGCTCTCTGTGTGTGTATTTCATTTCTTTTCTTATTTATCTACTGTAATGGGTGGATTGTTTTTTTATGCATAATAATAGATGAAAAAGGTGAAGCCAAAGGTACCAAAACAGCCGGTGGATCTCTCTTCCGTGAGAAGATCTGGTCGTGTTGCCGACAAGCCTCCTCCAAATTACAAAGAAGTCTGTAAAAATCTCTTCTTGGATTTAATCTGTTGTTTGCTGATTCCAGTTTTTCGAGTTTCTTCATCGCATGTCAATGTTTTGTTCTTTAACCCTTATATAGAACGAAGACCCTGTTGCGAGAAAATAAAACAAAAATATTAAAAATGGGTTTTTCTTATTTTCCTCTGGCAAAACCTCTGCGAGGATGGAGATTCCGCATTCGAGTGAAGGAAACAGGAAGGAGATGATCGTGCTATCTTATCCTGTTCTTTTTCAGTCACATTAACTATGTGATTCAGCCATAAAATATGCAAGAATTTCATTTCTTTGTCTTTTGATGCTATTTGATATGACGTCAAGTAGTTCAAATAATTGCTATTGCTGTGCATTGACAGGTTCCAATTGCACCATTGGGGTTGCCAAGGAGGAGGTTGGTTCAGTAACTCCCTGTTTGATTTTCTTGTAGTGATGGTGAAATAATTAACTATTAAATGAGATACTCATTTTATCTTTTTTGGGAATTATGGTGCTTGTTTTAGCTATCAAAGAAGGAGATCGGAAGAGCGTGTATTTGCCTCAGATGAACATAGACAATTTACAATAGAAAGAGCAGAGGAACTGCAGTCAAGTTTAGATCAAGATATACCAAACTTTGTTAAGCCGATGCTTCAATCGCACGTCACTGGTGGGTTTTGGCTGGTAAGTTGTATGAAAAGTTTGTTTGGCTTTGTCCGTGTGAAGTATTAATGGGGAACACTAAAATTTCCTAAAGTATCATATTTTTTATCATCAGGAAAAGTCTGTCCCTTTGATAGTCAACCCCTAAAAAGCATTGGGAGAAAGTTATTGGACTTGGTTTTATGAGAGGCTATCATAACCTCCACTTAGTTCAAGTTTTGGAACGTAAATTATTTGTCCCCTTAATGTTCTGAGTAACTTTTTGTTTCTAAACATGTTTGAAAACTTACTATGTTTTTCTTATGAAGGAATTTTATAGATGTGAACTAAATGATAATGAAAGAGGATTTGAGGTCACAAACACATGGGCATTTAGTGCCTAACCAGTATGTTGCTAACTATTGGAATATGTACAAGGCTTTACTAACAATCACCAGAAACTAGGCCTTGTTCTCAGGAAATTTAGGATAGAGAACCTTTTACTTATTTTTTTAATCTTTTGTCATCGTTCTTGGCTTATTACTTTGGAATTTATCATACGGCTAAGATTGCATTATTTCTTGATAGGGTCTCCCACAAAGATTCTGCAAGACTCACCTTCCAGGCCGTGATGAAACTATCACTCTTGTTGATGAAGCGGGTGACGAACATCCCACTAAGTACCTTGCTCAGAAAACAGGGCTTAGTGGTGGATGGAGGGGTTTTGCAATCGACCATGAGTTAGTTGATGGAGATGCACTTGTTTTTCAATTGATTTCACCAACAACATTTAAGGTAATCTTAAGGAATTCAAATTATGGTTTATGAGACCTTTGATTTACTTGAGTTTCTCATGACAAGTTAAAACATCAACAGAACTAAAACGCAAAAACTGTTTCTTCTAACCTCTAGAATATAAAGATTGTAACTGCTTGTACATCGATTTATTTTTTCTATGTTGAATGCTGATATGGTTAAACAATGTGTTTCTTCGTTTTGGTTTTGTTTGGGAATATGCTTTCAAATTCCTTCCATTTCCCTACATACACTATTTCCCTTTGTATGATGTAGTTTGTGAATATCTCTTTTTACTAATTCTTCAAATAAACCACACATTCTATAAGACAAAAAAAATTACAAAATTACCTCTTAGAAAATCATCATCATACAAGGGCATGATTATATTATGAAATCTTTCTAATAACTTGTTTTTAGTTATCATCAATGTGCTGAAGTTGTTCGTTGTTGTCATGTTTTTCTCTGCAAATCTCAGGTTTACATTATAAGGGTAAATGAAATTGACGAGTGATGATTCTCTCGTTCACTATTCAGGTATATGCATGCTTACTTTGTTCAACTGTAAGCAATTGATATGAAGGTCTGCTTGATTATGTACTCGAAATCATCTAAAGTTACCAGGCATGTGTTTGCATGCACATAAACAAAGAAAACTAGTGTTGAATGGCAAAGATTTGTTTAGTATAGATGCTTCCCACGAGATATTAGATGTGATTAGTTCAACCAAGTTTAAATTTGAAAAACTACAAGGAGAGAGTATGCAAATGGGCTAGAACTCTGTTTGTGGGTATGTATAGACATGATAGTAGAAGAGAAACACGACTTTGTTTGTTTTTTTCTTTGTTTTTTGGAACATTGAATTGTGCTGAGTAAACATGTTCTTGAAGTCCCTTTCTGTACAAAATTTCTTGTTTATAGAAACTGGTGCCCTTTGCTGATTTCAGTCTTACATTGCAAATTCTACATTACAGATGTTTTTGGCGTTGTAGGAAGGTAGCTCACTTCGTCTGAAGAGTACAAGACACCGTGTCTATACTAGATGTAGAGCTTACCTAGTTTTGCCTGAATATATAGGCTGAAAAAGGATTTTTTTGTATAATTGTTTACATTGGCTTGTCTATTTTAGGTCGAATTAGTGGTACTTATGTTGATGTACTAATATTAGGACAGATTTACTGTGCTAAGAATATGTATCTAACGTTGGTAAACATTCTCCCTTTGCATTCAAAAATCTTTAATACTTGGTTTCCATGATCATTTGTGGCTCTTTTTCCACTTGATATTATGAGACACTGCTTGACCGATACTTTCCCTTTCAAAAAAATAAAAAAAAAAAACAACTTGGGGAACGTGATAGAAAAAAAAAATAGTCTTTTGTCTTTTATCAGTCACACTCTAGTAGACTGCCAAGAATACAATTCATTCTCAAAGCTATCAAAATTCAACCAAAAGTTCCAAGGGGATTTTAAAGAACTGTAACCGAAACCATATTTTGTATGAATTCATGCAAATATACTTGTTTGTACCATAATCACAACTTCACATCAAATTAAACATTATTGCAGCACGAAGTTGTTCTACAAAATAGTTTACATATTGTTATTATTACAATTTATTTGTTGAAACACAATAAAATTGAACCACAATTAGATCTATTCTGGTTTTGCCATGGATGGTACCAGTAGCAGAATTCTTGAAGGGAACACTAGTTCGGTCCTCCAATTATCAAGAAATTCTAAGGAAATCACCTGATGTCGATTCACAAACCATAAAGAACTGCATATCACATTATCCTTGCAACTATGATTATTTTTTGAGGTATAAAAGATAAATATGTCCTCAAATAGGTATTGAACATCATTTGCTCATAATTTTGCAATATGTTGTCTGAATGACGGGTCAATGCACACAACAACCTACAAGAGTCGCACAGCAATCAAATTAAGTTCAGAAAGGTGAAAGGAACTCAGAAAAGAAACAAACTATACTGTGAATCTGCTATGATACAAGTACCTTGCCAACACTTCTACCAGAATGAAGATAATCAACGGCATCAGCAACAGATTTAACGCCTAAAAATGGTTTTGGGTCAATTGCAACCTGCCATGCATATATAATGCCAGTCTTGTGAAGAACATATATATGCCTGAATTGCTTATGTGGATCCAAACTAGCACTAAAGGCTTGATAATCATGTAGTTTAATAATAATCAAATTAAAGGATAATTAATTAATTAATCATGTTGACAGGTAACGCTAGTGGCTGAGAACGTGATAAAATTTTCAAGAAGATATCTGAACCGAAAGTGCCAAGAAAACATCTACCTTGAGCTTTCCAGAAGAGTAAAGATCCACCAGTGTATCCAGATGCTGCTGCCATAGGTGTGCATATTGTACTAAGAAAAAGCCAGCCTGAAAGCATTGGCATAAATCCATTAAAATAGCACTAGACATCAAGGATATTCTTGAAATTTAATATTTATGAGAAATTTTGGAAACAATAAAAATGTTAATGAAGGCGAAAAGGGGTGAGAATCTCCAAGTCATTGACGTTCTACTCCACCTGCCATGGACATGAATGACAGATGTAACATTTTTTCCCCAAACATCACTGCCCAAGGTGTAACTATTTCCTTAAACAAATAAGCTATTTAAGACATATGGACACAGACGAGAATGGACAGGAAATGAAATGGAGAAGTGGAGATTCTCTCTTTTTCCTGGTTGGCAACTAAAGCAAAGGCTACATGGACAAACTCCTGTAGTAAATATTTCAAGTAAGGCCAGTAAATGTAAAGCAAATAGCATATATTCCAACAATAATATTAGCAGTCGGAATACGGAGAAGCTAAATAACAAACCAATTAAACAGCTAGACCAGCAAAGTACTAAAATCTCATAATTGTGATGAAGAATTCAAAAAATATGTATCTAAAAAACTGATGCAAATGACGCCTAGCAGCAGTAGAAGCTTCTGACAGATACCTATCAAAGTTTGTTTGGCTTCAAAAACACAAGTATTCTACTAACAAAAAACAATGGAAAACAGAGGACCACCAATTAATAACTTGATAGAAATAATTGTAATAGTTGAACAAATGACAATATTAGCATAGCTCACGTACCACAATCTGGCTTTTTGCTAGGATCTTTTCACATAATCCAGTGTAATTTCGTGGCTTCCACCCATGTTCTCCTTGATACTAGACTCAGTTAAAAAATTATAAGTTAGAACAGTGGCTAAGAGACCAAAAATAAAATCATAAACTATTCATAGAGGAAGTAGTCTAAATTCACATAGGTGAAATCAAAATATGAGATAGAAATCCATACTATACTATATATGCTTAGGAATTAGGATCAAGTCCCAACCTGAGAAATCATTCCAATTACGACAAGTCGTCCATATTTTGCCAAAGCATTCAAGCATAGATCAAACATTTCACCACCAACTGACTCATAGACAATATCAACGCCTTTAGGGAACTCAATCTTTAGAACCTGAAAACTCAACAAAAACGTGTCTGCAAAATGTGACGATCTTATGCAATGATAAAGTTGTCAATAGAAAACTCATATGAAGCATTTTTCAGGAAGGCCCACTTTCATCTGTTAAAACATAACCTTTGAAGTCCCCGGGTAAGATATGGAATTTTGTTTTCCAAAATTAATGGCAAAGTGGACTTTTCAAATGTAATAGTTGATACTTTCATGATTTTGGAAAGTAAAGTAAAATTTTCATAATCAGTTATTTCCTTTTCGCCTTTTTTTGGTTATTTTTCATATAAAAAATTGCCAAAATTGTATAGAATTTCTCCACCAAAATCTCAGGCACACCCAAGAACCTCAATACTAAAGCCCCTCACAGGACTACCAACAGTCTCGAGATCTCACTTCCAAGATATCCCATAATTATCTGATAAGTTTAGATAAAAAAATAATAAGAGGATGCCTGCACTTATATTGGCACAAAACGATAGCCTTTTCTTTATTTAATTTCAATTCATATGGGATTCGTTCAGTCCCGTTACAAATAGAAAAGTTTAGTATAAATAAGATCCAATTCCTATTTTAATTATGAAGAAGACCAAGTCAATCAATCCTAACATGAGTCAAGCAAGGGAAAATATAATCATGCAGTGCATTTAAGAAGGCCCTGTGTTTTTTCCCTACCAAGCTTCTTTGTGTTTTTTTCCCTACCAAGTTTCTTTCCTAAAACAGCCCTCTGTTTTGATTTCAACGTCAAAAGGGAAGTTTGATGGCATAGAGCTTTAATGAGTAGTGATTCCTGCTTATCATGTAGGTCCACTTTATCAAGGCTTCATAAATTTGGCACAAGAAAGCAGGCAAGAAACTATAACTAACCAATAACACGAGTGGTTTCTGCAGGATTAGTCAAAAAGCAGAACTCAGTTTTGACATAGTAGAGTGCATTAAAGTTTTCCTCCTAACCATATATGTAAGTGGATTAGTGGAAAATAAGAAATGAAGGAACTCAATGTCCAAAGACACTTACAGTTTTGATATTCTCTTCTTTATAATCAATGACCCGGTCAGCTCCTAAATCTTTCAAAAGCTTGGCCTTCTCTTTGCCTCCGCAAGTTGCAACAACCTTATTTCCAGCTAGTTTAGCAAGCCGCACGAGGACATGATTGATGTAAGCTCATTTACATTGCAGGAAAATGACTAGAAGGGGATGTTACTTTTTCTTTGTATAATTTGAAGAGATGTAACCAAAAAGGAATAACAAATTCACTAGAATCATCGTCAATTCGATTCCAAGAAACCAGGAAGAATCAAATACGAGTAGTGGAGGAACTTATGGAGTGAACACTGGTATGCGAGATTTTCTATCACAATCTGGGATCAAGGGCTCACAACATAGGAAACTCTAGTTCCCAGGTAAAGCTATTTACCACTACATGGAACATCATGGGTGGAAGCCTAACTCAAATAAAGGGGTGAACATATATAAAAAGAGTAAAGATCAAAAGAACTGGATTGCTACTTTTAGCAGATAAGCAGATTAAGCATAAGCAAGCACTGCAGTTTCTTCTATGTATCACTGTTTCTTCTATGTATCACTGGCATATGCGTATTTAATGCTGCCAATATACATGTAGGAAACTCTTAAATGGACATCTTTGTTGGTGCTAAAAATATACCTGGACCGCAAACTGCCCAGTGCCTCCGGCAGCAGCAGTGACTAGAACTACTTTACCTGATTCCATCTGTGCTGCCTGCCAATTTGGCAAAAGATTAAGGCTTAGCATTATAATTTTACACTGAAGTAAAATTTTCCACTAAGACAGCAAATAACAATAACAATTTTTGTCTACAAGTAAATAGAAAGGCAAAAGTTCAGCACCTGTTCCTCCATCTTAAATTTCGCTTAAAAGCTGGTGAATAAGTCAACCTCAACCACATATTTCCAATAAAGTATTATTTTTCATATTTCTCTATGATCTCTCTTTACTACACCAAATATTCTTCCAAAAAACCACTTCTCACAAAAGCACGTCCTGAACAAGCTTACTGAAAACAGGCCCCTAAAATAGCTTGAAAAATCTTCAATAATGCAAAAGCAAATAGAAGAAGTAATTAAGAACAAAAAATCATATCACAAGGCAGGACAACCTTCTCTAAAGCTATGGATGCTGTCAACCCAGATGTGAGCATGGCAACAACCTCCAGGTCTGGTCTTGCAACAGGAAGGATGTGTTTTGAAGGTACCTGAATTACAACCCTAAGCATATTATTATCTAGGATAAAAGGATATACAAAGATAAGACATGAAAACTAACATCTACCAACGTAGAACAAATAAAAATGTTTTACCGTGGTAAATTCAGCATAACTTCCAAAAGTCATGATTGCAGCTGGAGTGCCAGGTTTTAAGTGTTTGACGGAATCCCCTACAGCAGCAATTATTCCTACACCCTGAAATATGAAAAGAAATCACTGGAGACAAGCATTAAGAGATAACCCTATTTCTTCGCCATGAACAACTTTTATATGTCAAGGGGCCAATATTTTAAGCATCCAAAGAATAATGCACCCATAATCTACGAGCAGACACCGGGATGTAAATTAAATTCCTATGGACATAGTCCAAATTAAAATAAATTAATAAATAAATAAAATAAATTAAATTAAATTTACTTAAAGACATTTAACTCTAAGAAAACAAATAGGTTTCTTCAAAAAGGTGGCACACATCATACCATGTAAAGGTTTATAAAGATCTTAGTAAACAACAATATTCTGTCTATTTAACATATTAAGATACGAATACTTGCTGCCAAACAACACGTAAAATGTTGGTGATAAAGTTGACCTAGTTAGAAGCATACAAGTCACGCAATAATCTTAGGGCAAGTTATATTCGCAAAATTTCAGATAAAGGTTCAGATGTGATGTTTACGAGAATCTCATGTAAAATTGGCTATTTAACAATCTCCAGCCTATTTTAGATTTAAGGAGATTACGAGTCCAGAGGAATATATGCGCAACATACAAGTTGGAACTACTTGATCTAAACGCTTAATGGGTGTTTGTCCTCATTACTTTGCATTATGATGGACAAATTATAATGAGGTAGAGTAAGTGGAAGTTTAGCAGCTCCGATGAAATATATTGTTGAAATTCAGTAGTTCCCAAGGCAAGTAGTTGGTAGAATTATGGAAAAAGATAATGAGAATCAAATACCACTTTAAGCCGTTGGGCCATGTTTATATCATATGAGTTTTTTCTTCAACATATTCCCTCACATGTAGACATGGATTTCCCCCCTATTAAGGCTTAACATATATGCAATTTATTTTAGATGTGTGGCAAATGAACAGAAGGCCATTTCTGGCTCTAATACACTTGATCTAAAAGCTTAAGCTTTTATATTGGGTCATATTTAGATCATTGAGATATTATCATCAGCATTAAGTCTGATGCTGTGATAGTACAATTGATATGGAAGGTATTAGAGATCATCGTGCAGGAGGATGAAAGCTCATCAAAAGTGGAATGGTTAAAGACTACAGCAATGATGTGAGAATAACAAAAGGAACATACATTCTTTGAAGTTGTGTCACATGAACAGTGCAGGAGGAAATAAAGGTAATATGTTCAGATGATTGTGTTCATTCACTAAATGTGTTATATATAAGAAACCATAGGTATGGTAATGTATGATACATATGATGAGATATTGATGACTTCATACAAAGCACCGTCACTCTCTTATTTTCATTCAAGCACCTCCGTTTTGGAGAAGAATCATTGTTTGTCAATAGTTATTCATTATCTCTCTTTTGTATTTTATATTATGACAAACTCTTTCCGTTACGAATATGCAGTTTTCTATTCACTCACCATCGGCATATACCATCCAATCTTTGATATTGAATCTTTATGCATTGGAAGGTTTTCAACAACCTAACAGTCCCCATAGAAACAATCTGCATGGAAACAAAAGTGCAGTACAATAGGTACCACAAGTTTTACCGCCCAAAGTTCCTCCCATTTATGTGTTTTTTTTTTTTTTTTGAACTTTTTCTTATTTTCTTTTTGTTGCTTTATTTGGAAATCTAATTAGGAGCTATTAATGGCTTTTAAGAAAAAACATGAAGCTTTCAAATGAGTCTAACAATTTTAAGCTTAATTTTTTATTAATAATAATACTAATAATATTAGAGTATTTGATGGCAAAAACCTATGAATCCTTCAAATGTCCTAACTGCATTAG
>CAVNYN010241950.1:0-16332 GCA_963692815.1 Nyctanthes arbor-tristis | reverse complement strand
TTTTTTTTTTTGCTTGGATATTGTGGCGGCGAAGAATGTACGAGAGAGTGTGAGACTAGAGAGTAGAGAAGACGAGAAGAGTGTCAGCCTAGGGTTTCATTTGGTCTTCCTTAATTTGACTTCGATTTTTGAGGTTATTTGAGATTGATTTCAAATTTTCCTACACGACGCTCTTCCGATCTGACAAAACTAGCAAATTGGGGCGAATCGGGTCCTATCTGCCCTATAAGCCATGGTAGATTGAAAATTCAATTCGATCCACACGGTCAATCTATGGATCCACAAAACTTTTAAAAATTTAGATCGGACGAGTGTCAAATGAATTTAGTGCAACTCGAATCTTTTTGCCCTTACTACTCGTAACAAGGCCCCTTTTCTAGCACATTGGGACCAGAGCCGGCCATTAGATATCAGGGACCCTATGCTATTTTAAAAAATTTAGAATAAATACAATTTTAACGGTTTAAACTTTGAATACTTTACTTTTATATTGAAAAGGGTGAGCAAAATAAGTAAGCATTTTAATAATATTTAATGGAATTTTTATTTTAATATGTTTTAATATTTGTCAATTTGTAAGATATTTAATTATATTTTATCATTTAAGAAACATATATAGACTACTAAAACACTAAGAGAGCCCTTTTCTTATGAAATTATACTACAAATTTAATATTTAATATTTGAAATTTAATAAAACTGACAAGAATTGTAACTATTATTAAATACAAAAAAATAAAAAATTTAAATTGGCCCTTAAAAAAATCAAATTTGTGGGTATAAGGATTTGAACCTCTAACCTATAACTAAAGATGAAAACTTAAATATATAAGTTCACCACTAGACTAAAAAACAATTTATATTAAATGTGTATACACATTAATTGTATTCTATTTTTTGGACATATATTTCAAAAAATCGACTGTAAACTTTTCGACGCTTTCCAACTAGGAGCCCTAATCGACCGCTTTAGTTGATTAGTATCAGGGCCGGTCCTGATTGGGACTAGACTATACTCAACCTCCACGACAAAGCCATACTATAGAAATGACCCTAATAGCAAATCCTAGTAAAGAGTTGTGATACTTTCATTTCCTTCCACTATTCTTTCTCATGTCTTTTCATTATAATTTTCTCATAGTTTTGCCTCGATAATAAGAATTAACACTATTAGATAAGTCAGCTAAATATATGATCTTGTAGTCACATCTTTATGAAGATTAATATGTGTTCTAATTTGCTTAATTCTCCACTTTTCTTCCTTCCCATGCCTATGATGTGCAGTAAAAGCATAACACTTTTCTGAGGGATTTTTTTTTTAATATACTTTTCTGATTTCTGAGGGATTTAAAGTGGTTTAATCTGCAATCACTTCAGTCCTTTATGATTAAAATGATTAATCAGTGTACACAGTTGAAATGATTATTAGTTCAATCTTTTATTCTTTAACCTTTCCACCTGTCAATCAATACTAAACCTTTTCTGAGTTAAGCTGGTTTGATAAAAGCAAATACCCTTTCCAGCATGGGATTGAATGGTTAACTCCTAATCTCCAAGTTTTAATTATAATAACCCGTTTGTCTTGTAATCATATCTTTCCAGTTTGGTCTTCCAAAAAGAATAAAATTTCATTCCCCAATAATTTTATCATTAATGATCCCCCCCCCACGTTTAGTTATACTCCCTCTATGATAAGCTTGTTTTTATATTTATCTATCTCAAATTATAGTCCAATTCCTTGCTGAAAGTATAATTTATTTTTAAGACACCAAAATACCCCAATTTGAGATGGTTGGAATATTAAATATTAAAATAGAAATTTCACCTTCCAATAATAGTTAAATGAAAAATTCTATTTGGACAAATGAGTAGACAAAATGGTGACAAAATAGATATGTAGCCTATGTGATAATCATTGATGAAAAATGATGTAATGTGTTGAAAAACAAGATGATGCTATGTGTCAGTTTTGTTTAAATTTTTGTATATTGTTTTGTTCAAGTAGCACAACTCTAACTAATTAAATGTTTTCGGACTACTTTTGTGTCATTTATTATAAGGATAAAATATGAAGAATATAAAAAAATTTAAATTCCAACTATATGTTTTCTTAATCTGTGTGAAAACTTACGGATGCCTATCTTAGGGACGGAGCGAGTATATCTAAAAATTTTTAAACACTAAACGGATGATGTGACATGTCATCTATCTTTGATATATAATTTGAAAAGGAGGTAGTAATGTGTTAATAACACGCGTACGCCATATTATGAAATTTTATAAGAAGATAGATAAGGGTATAAGGAGCCTTATCCTGATTTGGTATGAATTTAATAAAAGTAGCCCCATACTGTGTGGGGCTGCTTTTGTTAGATTCGTGCCAAATAAGAGTAAGGCTACTCTCTTTATCTAGTTTTGTAGAAGTACTCCTCATATCATGTCTAAAATTTCTTAGGTGCACCATTCGGAAATGAAATGCCATTCACTCTGAGCATGAGTTAATATTCCTAAAAGATTTTCCATGGGTATAGATATATTCACGTCACATAAAATTGAAATTTCACTAGGCTTTCATACATACACCCACAACAGACAGTTAGTGTTATAACGACACTTACCGTGAGAGCATCTCCAACACGACAATATGCACAATGTTCGTGTGCCATAAGACATTGATATTACAACTAAAAACTTCTCCAGTGCAAAAATGTATATGGTGCTTGTGTAGCAAAACTATTATTAGATTTTTATTTAGAAAAAAGAAAGAGAATGAAATTTAATAATTAGAGGCAAGTGAATTAAAGTTAATTTTAGATAGGGTGGTTATATCTACACTATCGTTTTTATTAACTTATTTTTTTTTTTTTTTGTTTAATGAAATGGTCATGGGTTAAATGACTCAAGTACTCACTTTTATATTTGTTAGGTACACCACAAAACAAAAACATAATCCACATTTTTACATTTAACGACAAAGAATCCTATTATTATATTTATATAACATTATGATCTCGTATGGCTTGATATGATTTTGCACCCGAATCAAAGCTTTATTTTTGTACTGTTGAATTTTAAGGCTTCTGGTACGACTTTGAACAATCTCGTGCGCCTAGCATCCCGCATGATTTGGATTTTATTTTATTTTATTTTATTTCTAATTTGCAAAGAGAGCTGGTGTGTTCTTCTCCGAGAAAAAAAAAATGGAGATGGAGTTTCATACGCAAGAATGTACGAAAAATAAACATCATTTGAAATATGAGAAATACAAAGAGAAAATCGGTAACGTCACTAGAATACATAATTTTGGAAAATGGGTAATGGATTGGAGGTTTTATTGCAAGTGATTGATGAATAACAGGAGATGAAAAGGGAAAGGAAATTGAAGAAATGGAAAAGGGGATGTGGTGTATAGATCCATTCTTGTTTTGGTTTCTATTTTATTTTAAAATTTAGGACTATATTGGTAAACCAAATGTAGTTTAATTATCAAATTTGCAATTTGATTGTGGTGTATATATACAATGGTATGATTAGTAAAAAATAGTGGTGTAGATATAATCACCCTTCTAGATATTATCAGTGACAATATCACCTCTTGACATTTATACTTGACAATGTCAAGCATTTACTATGCAACATATACATTTTTACCAATTGTCCAAAGATATTGCTATGATATTGTAACAATCATTGTAGATGCTCTAGCTAGGTGCCAAAAAACTACTATGGTATCTATTACCAGAAAAAAAACTCTCAAAAGTTTTGTTAAAAAACTTCCTACCCATGTGACATACATAAATACATGTCATTATTGCAAATCAAAGTCACATGTTCAAATTTACATAACATGTATCCATATATACTACATGAGTGAAAAGTTTTTTAACAAAATATCTGAAAAGTTTTTTTAGAGGGACTATCCATTACCTATCAGATTATTTCACCTATTCAAATTGTTTTGTATTGAGATAATGCATAATATTATGGACAACAAATTGTGCTATTTCAACAAAAATAAATACAAAAAATCTAACACTGACACGTGGCACAATCTTGTTTTTCAACACATCACATCACTTTTATATCAACACTTATCACATAAATCATGTGTCAATTTTGTCACATTTTTTGTCCTTCTTGTCCATTTAGAATTTTTCGTGGACAACATACAATTAGTTGAGCCTACCTTGAACAATACAATTGTAATGCTATTTGTAAGGAAGTTTTCAAAAAATCTTTTATAAAATAAAGATTAATTCATCTTCTCATTAAATTATTTTTTCACAATCACATAATACATAGTAGTAAGATCGTAAAATCACTCTATTTTATAAAAGATCTTGTAAAGACTTCCCTACTAAAAACATTCTCCAATATTATTAGTTTTGATCTACACTTCACCACTTTGAATTTGAACGCTATGCAACTATTACTTATCTTGATTACTGTTTTCATATAAAAATGATCTCATGCCAGACGTATAATGGAATTATCTCATCAAACACACATTTGATGGGAAAACATACACACAGTAGGCTTTCGCATGTGATACCCACACAATTGTCTTAATAATCTCCTACCATGTGTGTATATTGTGGAATTTAAAACGATGACGTTTTCAACATATTCTAGAATTCTTATTGGCTATTTGAGTGTCAGAAGTTTTTCAATGCCATGTCTATTGTAAAAGACGCCCACATTTAATGATATATCGTCAAATTCTCATATTTTAAACATTTTTAATTAATTAATGAAACACTTGACAATATTATTTAGAAGTAAGCATCTTTTACAATGTCTACCATGAGTAAGTAAAAAGCGTAATTAATTACACTTGTCATATGTGGGGTTAGACAGACAACAGATGAAAAATATCAAAATTTCCTGCTAATGAAGCACTAAAGATTTTCTTAGGAAAGGAAATCATGAAATAAACACTAAATTCAACTATTCTGTGAAAAAAACGAATCTCCAGTAAAAAGACTGCATTTGTAAAATATGATTTTTGTAAAGCATATCATTTTTCCTGTTCCCCTGGAAATTTGGCTGAACTTATGTACTAGAATCTCAAAAACTATATATATATATATAATTACTGCAGCAACTCCACCAGGATCTCTTCTTGTAGTTCGAATCATGCTATTTATTATGTATACCATAAAACAACCGTGTTACCAGAATAAAGATTGATGATATATATCTACAACCCGACTCCAACCATAACGATATCTTTACCAAATGATTCATGGTAGAAATCTATTGGATATACGTTTGATAGAATAGACAACCTGGCTTAATTTCAATAAGCATTTTCCACAGTTATATCATACTTGTCATGACCACTAATTGTTTTTGCATGACAAGACTGGTAAAATATTCCATTGGGCGCATTCTTGCTAGTTGGACCCCAAAGCAACGGAACCCTAAGATAAGATAAAAATTCTTGAAGATCATATAGTCACGTAGAGTATGTCTTTTGGCAGACAAGATTTTGCTTTTTCCCATCTAATCCATGCCACTATCAATGGAGCTCAACTGTTGCCCCAAGCGAGATGCCCGGCAGCCATGTGCCGTCTGGGCATCCTTACAAGAGCAGCGTGCTTGGCTCATTGGGGCCAAATGATGAGCCGAGTGATCTGTGAATCACAGTGTCGGTTTTTTCTCTGATATTATTGGATCAGAAATGTGTGAGATATCCCAACATTTGATACAATCAATCTGTCTAACAACAATACAAATATAATCACTCCAAGATTTGGGGTTAAGATAATTGGATCATTCTAGTTATATAGCACGAATCAATAGGTCTACTCTTCTAGAGCACATCTAAGTTTACAACTAAAAAATTTAATATACCCTCATGAGGTTATGTTAAACATACCCCTGTGGCAATACATGGATCAACCACCCATGTATTGTCACATGGGCATGAGGGGGATTTATTAACATACCCTCACGAGGCTATTAAAATTTTTGAGTTTACATAATTAGTAAGATAGTAACTGCAATCAGTATGCATTGCCAGCATAGTTTGAACAGCAATGAAATTTTACTTCACAAAATAACACTACAACAGGAAGATACACATTCAGGTAAAGATGTAGTTTTGCACAAAGATAATAACTCTAAAAGCGATCTGGAAAGCTTGAATCATGGTAAAACTGTAAAAGCAGAAGACAAAATAGAAACTTTATGCATTTATTTTCAAGGTAAAACATATGATCCTTGCTTTCAGGAATTATTAATCATGGACACAAGTTTCGTTGCAAGTAGGCCGAACCTTAGCTGATCCGAGTTTCGGAATAACAACTGAATTCAATAATCCAGCTTGCTTGTCGTTGTCTGGGTGAGATCAGTGAGGACCTTGCGAGGAAATCCAGTCGTCTTCAATTGATAAGTCTGGCTACCTCCAGGCCTTGACGCATAAATGAAGGAACAGATGTGACCAATTACTTGGTGATAATTGAAGTGTGCAACCATGTGAGTTAGTGATTCATCCACTACCACGCCCACTGAAAGAGCAGTGTTTAGAGAGGAAACATTTACTTCTTGGACTGGTTCACTAGAAGTAGAAGAGCTACTTCCTAGGGTGGGGTTCTACCCACACCTTGAAATGCAGTACAGTGTTTCTCTGGTTTTGCAAGTAAATAAAATGTGATATCCCTTCTATTATTTCTTTCTTTCTTTTATATTTGCACAATAACTGTATATATTGCCACTAAGCTTAGGGTTGGGAAATGAAAGAAAGGCAAATTTGAGCAACCTTCAAGAAATCAGAAGTCCATAATGTCTAATAACAATATAACCCAGCCCATTTTGCAACAACTAATTTAACTTTACTAACATTTGATCTATATGAATATGGAAGCCAGGGTACCCTTTTAGTGCCCCGCTTTTTTCTCTTCAGAACTATTTAGGTTCTGAAAGACAACTCCAAGGTAGAGAATGATAGAGAACATCTACATAATATCATGACTGTCTAGGAAAGGAACGGAATAGGTGAAGAGAAATTAAACATGGACTTAGGGGGGCAATCCTCACCTCATCCGTCCTTGCAAAATTAACATGAATAGCAGGTCTCCTGTCTGCAGGTTCCAAATCGTTATGGCACTCGGATTTTTTGATGCCCTGCAAAAAATATTTTTACAAGCCATTAAAGCCTCAAAGACACTAAAAGCTAGATTAGAATATAGAGGAAAGATGAAGAAAACTTGAACAGACATTTTGATGAAACAAGATTCGTCATAATCAATAAAGGTAATGAGAATGCTGGCAATGGAAAATATTGGAGAAACAAGGAGAGGCAGTGGTTTCATGAGATTTAAGCCCAACAATGCTGTATTCTAGAGAAAGGATGATTAAGGGCCTATTTGCTTTGTTATTTTCGGGCTGCTTTCAATTTTTAGCTTTTCAAAACGCTGAAAACTTTTTTACTTTTAGAACTTTAGAATGCATTTACAAAACCAAGGAAAACTGAAAAATTTTGTCGTTTTGAGTTTTTTGGGTATAAAAACTGAAAACACTCCAAACGCGGAAAACATATCAATTTTTGTATAAATTACATCCAAAGCAGAAAACTGAAAATGAATTTAAAACTCAAAACAAAAACTGGAACACGAAGACGACAGACCATTTTTTTATTATATGGTTCATACCTACATGCATAAAATATCAGTTATTTGGCTACTGAAGCAACTGACATCTTAAGCCCAAATCAAATTCATTGCTTTTCTCTACTTCTCTTATTTTACTTTCATTTCCCCACTACCTTTAACCTCCAAAAATGCAGCATTTTCAGGAACATCCAACCTCCACGAAGGACCATCATCAACAGTGGAACCATTTCTCCAGAAAACATTATTGTGTATTGTTCTCATGCTGTTGAGGACCAGATGATACTGTTCATCAGATTAATCAGCCACAAGATGGATGAAGATTCTCCATGTGAAGTGCTATGGCTCCAACTGTGTAGCTTGATTGAAGATTGCATCCTCATCATTACCATTTGAAGGATCTTCAACTAGCATTCCACTGCAAAATATTTGATAAGCAGGTGACATGAACATGCGTAAACTAGAGAATGGGGATTCAGCTGTAAAGCATCCGAAGAACATGCATGTTCTATCAAGATCTTTTTTTTTTTTTTGGGGGGGGGGCAGTGTGGAATGGGGGAGTGTGACAATGCGGTACATACAGTCATGGATTCCCAGGTTTAGCTAAACCAACCTGTACATAGTTGTTCTCTCCAGCCTGCTTCTTTTACCATCTTTACTAGTCTTTGTTTGAATCTGACCCCATTGACTACACAATCTTTACTTCATTTTATTTTGTCTTCATTGTGCTTCCTCCTTACTTAAAGGCCAAAGACGAAGATTCAATATGCATCCTAGTTATGGAAAAATTCCATACAATGGAAAAGATGGGCTGAGGAAAGATCAAAGGGTAACAGATATATATATATATATATATCCCAACTGCCAAGCAACGACTACAGACATTACTGCCATAAAACCTCATTGGTTTACAAGAGGGAGGAGTGGGGGCCAGGATGAACATTGAACAGCCTCCGGAAAGGAGAGAATTATGAAGATGCAAAATATACGCAGGATTGAGTGTTATTATTATTTTATATATATATATATATATAAGATGGCTCAGAAATAGTTGCAGAAGCCACACCTGAGCACAGCTCAAAAATAAAACATGTTACATTCCCCTTAATAAGGAAATGTAAATGAAGTGGACACCAATTATTCCAACTCAATCTAAAAGAATTGACAGGTGGATATACTCCTTGACCAAGACTAAAAGTTGATTTCAATATTTCACTTCCCAGAAGAGATGAAAAGAGATAACAAGAATGGCATACAACAAAGGATTAGGGTCTTTAGTCCAAAAACCAGAGAAGGCGAAAGCATAAGAACCAATTTATTGATGGTACAGACAAATCATTGCTCTACAACTCCCAGTTTCCAATGTCCAATACATTTACCAAAATGTGCAACCTCAAGTAAATCAAAAGAAAACATTTTTTATACATCCACGGCAACATTGTTACCTTCTAATTTTCCGTAGCGCGACCTTCCAATGAGTTGAGGTCACTCTCAAGGGTTGCAACCTCCATTGAATGAGGCCACCTCAGAGTCTGAAATTCTCTCTATGTTCCATCTCGGGCTTCAAGTGATCCCACCTCATCGGCTACAGGTAGGTTACTAAACCAAGTGGGCTGTTGGCTCTCAATTCTCATCATTAGCGGTCGCACCACCCTCCCCTAAAGGAGGCTGGAAACGTGTATTCACATTGATGCCACCATTTACAGGACAACATTATACCAAATTACAACCTTATGCACATCAGACACAATTGAAACGTACATGATTCAATATCAGTAAAGGCAAAGCGGAAAAGCATAAGGAACAAGAGTAACCTCTTTTCGCCGCCGGTGTAATCCTTTTGTGGAACATCAGAGTAACTGTCTAAATCGTGTCCGACTGGTCGGTTCACATCGGCGAGGGTCAGTAGACAGTCGGAACGCCCGGACGGTGAGTTGGAGGGTTTCTTGTCGCGCCTCGCTCGAAGGCATTGCGTAGTTTGCCGCTTCGAGAACCACCCTGCAGCGCCTGTCGATGACCGGGCCTTTTGGTTGATAATTGGGTAATTAGCACAACGGTCCCAATCTTAGACATTGTTCTGCAATTAGTCACTGACTTTATCATCTTTTAGTATTTTCCTTTTTGAAAGGATTATTTTATTTCGAACATCACAATGGATTGGAGGGGAAAGTCGAACTTTTAATTCAGCTTGTTTTTCTAAAATTTTCAATTTTGACACAATTTTGTCTTAAAAATTTGGAAACAAGAAATGAAAATTAACTGAGAAATCCTAAGGGACATGAAAAGGGGACATTCGTAGGTGACATTCTTATGTAACACACTTATATTGAGTGATGAAAAAGTAGTCATATAATCATCCCCTAATGAATGTGTGCCACATGAGAATGTCACCTAATAATGTCTCATTTTTATGTCCCCCTAGAATTGCTCAAATTAACTTTCCTCTTAATAATAATAATAATAATGATAATCAATCAATCAATCAATCAAATGGAACCAACAAAAAGCAAGTTTTTCTGGTAAAGGAGTTCGCCGTAGTGTATTTATCATAAAGGAGAAAATTTCTTTTAATTTTTTTTTAAGAGTTTAATTTGGAGATGGGTAATTATATCTACACTACTCATTTTACTCAACACACCATATTTTTATTAATTTGAACACCTCTAATCTTTGCTCTTATAGTGTTTAAGCCCCTAAAAGTTCCTATTACATTTTTTTCTCAACTTTTAATTTAATTATCCTCTCATATTCTTAATGATCAAATACATTTAAAATTTTTGATTTGTGTAGCTTAAGATCATTTGAAAATATATTGTGTATAATTAGATATTATATTTTTTTATTTAAAAATTTTAAGCAATTCTCGCAATGAGATTTTTGGAATCAAGATATGGTTTGACACAAGATTTCATGATAATAACATGTTAAAAATAAAAATATGACAAAAATAAGTTAATCATTAAAGTGTAAAGAATTAAAAATATAAAGGATGATGTGTATAATTAAAATGATATGTGATTAATAAAAGATGTGGTGTCAATATAACCACCATTTGAAGATCATATGGGGTGTGAATTGTGACCCAAATTTGAATAAATTATTATTCAGTAAGAGACACCTTTAATACTAGGATTTGTTGGTGTATTTAACACTACACCGTAGTATTAAATACACTGCGACATACCATTTTACTATAGTAACCATGAGGACTCTGGCCACTACCTCCTTCGGCTACTCCACTTGCCTCAGTCACAACATTAACTGTACTATTTTCGTCACTCTCAAATTCAACCCCAGAGCACTCCCACTGGATGCTGCCCCCATAAATGAGTCGTGTACTTAAAATATGGTTGAAAGGGTAGTCGAAACAGAATAACTTTAGCCAAAACACTAAAAAAAAGTTTCTTTAATTTTTCAAATGGCAAAAAAAGGAGTTTTCAAAAAAAGAGGGTAGACGGGGATCAAATAGCCCACCCCCTAAGAGCCTCTCCAATTCTCTAGTATATGAAGAAGACCAAGAAAGGAGAGAGAGACACAACATAATTGATCTACCATATAATTTTCCTATTTTTTTTTCTTTTTATCAATTTTCACTCATTTATACTAATTTTTCCAAACTTATCCTTCTTCGTGTCACGCGTAAGAATTAAAAACACACATTTATCTCTACCCTATACATTACTATTTTATCATTATTTTTGAATTTTTATTTATCTCTTTAATCTTTTTCATTTTTCTTTCTCTTTTTTTCCTACACCTTCTTTCATCTACATCCAATTAAAATAATCTTCTCTCTATCTCTTTCATCCTCGCAAGCCCATGTAGGGATGGCAATAGGGCGGGTCGGGTTTGGGGCGGGTCGGGGAAAGGAAAATCCCAGACCATACCCCAAATTTTTTTTTTAAATTTAGAGTACATGCACACGAAATATTAGCCAAAGAAGACACATGCACAAGAAAATTATTTAGGCCATGCACAAGACAATGCTCATTAACTTAAGAAATGTGTCTCACAAGTACCAATTTTTATAATGAATTGGTCTTGTTCTACTTTTCTATACTTCTAATGTGGGACGCCTTCCTATGTTGATGTAAAGGCAAATGGAATCTCACATTGAAAGTGAAGTAAAACAAAACCAGAATATTGTGTGTATAAAAATGGGCCAATCAACACACAAATGTATAAGAAAATTATTTAGGCCATACACAAGACACGACCCATTAACCCAATACACGTTGGTCACAAGCTTCAACTTTTATAATAAGTTAGCCTTATTTTACTTT
The DNA here is from genome assembly GCA_963692815.1 of Nyctanthes arbor-tristis. NCBI lineage: Eukaryota > Viridiplantae > Streptophyta > Magnoliopsida > Lamiales > Oleaceae > Nyctanthes > Nyctanthes arbor-tristis. The sequence goes on along the minus strand of CAVNYN010241950.1, from coordinate 4,436 downwards.
TTTATGGATCCGATGTGGGATGTCTTCCCATTTTGATGTAGTATAAAGGCAAATGGAATCCCACATCGAAAGTAAAATAAAATGAAACCAGGATATAGTGTGTATAAAAAGTGTCAATTAACTCTTAAAATAAAAATGTTTGAGACCTAATAAACAAATAATAGTTAAGTAATTTTCATACAAATAATATTGTACTGATACCTAATGATATTACACAAAGTTTTTTTTTTTAAATACAAAAAACGAAAAAATCGGGTTTCGGGGCGGGGTCGGGACGAGGGAACCAAAACCCGTCCCCGCCTCGTTAGTGATTCGGGGCACAACTTTGTGCCTTGTCCCCGTCCCTTTTGGGGCGGGTCCCCATCGAGTTTGGGTTTTCGAGTTAAATTTACCATCCCTAAGCCCATGACGTTAGTTAAACATTGGAGATGCTCTGAGTCCACCCATGATCCAGCAACGATCTTTGCGTATCTTTCTTCGATTTACTTCGGCATTACTCTCAAACATAGATTTATGATCTTTTCTTGAAGTATATATTTATGGTTGGGAATTGACTCAAAATAATTATTTGGCAAAGATGAAGGACTTGTAGAATAAATATACCTAATTAGTAGTAGTTTTGGGTGCAAGGAAAATAATAAGGAAATATCTCCTAATTAGGCATAGGGTTTACTTGATATAAATAAAAGTATTTGCATATTTGCATGACGGACGACTAGAAAAATTGGAAGTCCCGAAAAAGGCAAAAAAAAAATTCTCGTGCTGAAAATCGTAGAAATTGAACGTGCAAAGGTCCAAAAGGGGTCATGGCAGAGAAGAAAGATAGCAGCCATTCTGGGGAAAGTTTCAGAGAGAGGGAGAGCGCTAGAGAGAGGTAGGGAATTACGCGTGGTGTTTGCTAGAGAGAGGTAGGGAATTATGCGTGGTGTTTACGGCATGATTTGACGTGCTGTAGTTTTGTGTACAAAGAGAGTGGTATGATAAAGAAAACATGTGATTATCAATAAAGAGTCTTTTCATATAGTTGTCGGTGATTTTTCTAGTCACGTTAAATCTAGTGTTCTCTCTTTTATGCTCGTTTCTGTTTTTGTTTTCGCTGCTTAATTACTTGAATTAGAAGAGGGAAAATGGTATATTTCCCAACATTTATGCCCAACCTCAAAATTTTTTGGTGAAATTCTTCTGTGCATTTAGAGGTGGATAGGTCAAATTATTATCTTGATATATCATGTTATAATGAGTAATGATCTAATATCATATATCTGACCGTAATGTTTATATGGCGTGTCAGATGCGTGCCACATAAGCATCCAGCGGCATTATACATGAATTGTTTATTATAGATTTTATCGTGTTTCAAGCTTGCATGAATTTAACCACGATGACCAGTTATGATAATCGAAACATATATTTAGTGAAATTCAAAGATATCAATGGTGAATCTATATCACATTATCCAGCTCTATTTCAAAATGCGGGAGGCAGGAATAGAATGAGGGACTTTGCTCATTTATAGAGCTAGTTTGACCTGGCTTGTGTGAAGAAATTAATTCTATTTCAAAATAAAGATTGATTAAACTAATTGCTTATATATATATATATATTACAGAGAAAATTTGCATTATATAAATTGTTTTTGTCGAGAGCATTATATGACACGCCCCACTCTCAGTACCTCTAATTTACTAGAAGCTAGAATTTACCATCAAGGCTCATGGATATACTACTTATTTTAGAAAAATTTCGACAGCATCTCTTATAATTTGTTAACAAACCAACCTGCATAATACCCAACATCAAGCCCATAACTCCTCATTCATTTTAAGCAATAATTCATATCTGAAGAGTTGTACCAACCAAAGTGTAATTCACCCGAAACACTCAATACATACTACTAAATTAAGCATATCAAAGTATATAAACTATAATAGCATCAAATTCTATAACAATTTCTATATGGTGGCTCAATTCTGGAAATAGCAGGCTCGATTCTGATGTGTTGTCCAAACCCCAATTGCTACCTGCTAAGAAAATCATTTAAGAAAATATATAAGCTACAAGCCCAGTAAGTGGAGTTTTTTAAATAACCATGCTTAGAAAAATCATAATATAACTTTGTAAAATCTCAAATATTTAAAATTCATAATTTGAACTCAATTCTAGTATAACATGAACATTCATAAAATCATTACATATTGGAAAACATCATGAACATCATTTCATTCTAACAATCATTATAAAATTCATCAACTTGAATTCATCTCACATTAAAACATTTATAGAATCCTTGCCATTCTTGTAAGTATCATGAAAATAATTTCTTTTCAAGATCTTCATAGAATTTTCCCCAAAGAGTATGCAACATCTCATGATCATAATATCAAGTCATACGCACGTAGACGGTCAGCTTAGGCTATAGGTATCTTATGACTCTTTTACCCTAGACGGCATATTAAACAGTTTGAGCCATAGCTAGCACATAGGCCCCTTCGCCTAGGCGGCCTTCATTTAGCCAGCTTGAGCCATATAGGCCCCTTCGCCCGTCGGTGGCATATCATAATATTGGATATATATTTGGGGGTTTTCATTCATCATAAATCATGTTTCAAATCAACATTTCTTTAAAAATCATGAAGCATCATAAACCACATTTCATTTTCAACACTTTATCTGAAATTATTGGCATCATGTTTATATAAACCTCCACATAAGCTTTTCTAAAGAAAATACACATAACTTTTCCAAGAGATATCAACTTTTTTGAAATTTCAGGAAATACATTTATCATCATAAACATTTGCAAGTTCATGTGAATTCAAAGCATAATATATTCTCATCTAGAAAAAAAAAAAAGAAGAGGAACTCTCCACTCACTTTCAGCAGCAATGTGGTTCCTTTCATGGTTCATTTCCTTTTTAACCTTTGTCATTGCTTCTGAAATTGTATGAAAATTCTGCTTAACATTTAATTCCTTACTGATCTCTCAATTCACATAAATAACTCAATTATTTTATTTATCCTTGCTCAATCCTATTTACTTTCTTTCTAACTTATCTATTAGTTAAGGACTTTCTAGTTCAACTAACTTTACCAAGATGAAATTCTCTTTTTGATTTCAAGTCCTCTATTTTATTGAATTCTTCGAGTTTTCTTCATTGTTCAATTAGACATGTTTCTTTTGTATAATTATTCTAGACTTTATTTTGCATCTTAGAAATTATAGTAATACCACCTATTAAAATCTTAAATTCCTTCCAAATATAAAACTAACTCTTTATCTTTAAACATAAATCTTTGGTCTTTAACAACTTTCCTCATTTGCTATTAAATATTAAATCATTCATTAATTGTATTTATTCTCAACTTCACTAATTCCTCATTTACCTTTATATTATTCTATAAAATCATAACACCACTTATTGAATTGAGACTTGGTTCAATTCTTCAAACAATGCTCGTAAAGTTTTTCTTGTTTGTGCAATACCCATTCAAAACCATTTTAAAATTAAAGACGGTGTCATATGTTTATGAAATTCTCTTAGAATGTAAGAAACTCATATAATTTCATCATATATAAAATTGAGCTCAAGAAAACTAAGTTGGGAATACCCAAAATATTTTCCACTCCCCAAAACCTGTTCTCGAGTCTACACCATCCCTCTTCACAAAACATGTCATAAAAACTCCTACCGAGCTCCAAATGGTGTCATTCCAATTTTGAATGATAGACAACTCATAGAAGATCATTCTCCAACTTGCATCTTGTTAAAATTTAACATATACTATCGGTTATGATCTCCCAAAGTTGAAGGGAAGGGTAGTACAGATGATAATTCCCAATTCTTAAGTCATTTTATTAAATTCATGCAGACATATTTGGCTTCCTAAAATCCCATGTTAACCTCTTACTTTCCCTTTGTATTAAAGACCAGGATTCCTATCTTGCAATTAATCCAAAAGGTTTATTTAATTTAACAAAATGCTATGGAATTCATTTTTAAAGTCCCAAAGAACACTTCTTTCAAAATTTCAGCTTTAATGTTTCCTTCCTAACACATAATTCCATATACTAATTCTACATAATTCTATACCAACCCTTGTATGATTCTCTTTTCATGTCCAAGAATAAATTTCACGCCATTTAAACTTGTAAAAAGGCTAAATCATATTAAAGCTCTAACATCACTCCTTTACAAAAAAAAAAAAAAAAAATCAGCCTTGGTATAAATTCTTTCCATCATTAATTTTCACAACTTTAATGCTAACTTCACATACTTTTAATCTCATATCTTTACACACCAACTAAACCATAATAAGCTTAATAATATGTTTAGTTTTTCTAAGTCTTTAAATCACACAAATACTCAAAACCCCTAACATCTCAACCAAAGTACATGCTTCAAGATTTTCAATTACATGTAACCTATATCGACAAC
>CAVNYN010241947.1:0-10832 GCA_963692815.1 Nyctanthes arbor-tristis | reverse complement strand
AAAAAAAAAAAAAAAAAAAAAAAAAAAAAAAAAACCAACCCTACTGTTCCATGCCATTCAATCCTCCCTATTCAGCATGCCAAAAGAGCTCACACCTTAACAGCATCTTCTAGATTGTCAATGGGCTCATGTTCGTGAGCCCAAGGCCTCTTAAAATGTTGAAGTGACTCCATGCGGGAGCTAACAATTAACCCCTGGAAAGGAAAAGTATTTCAAAGTGTTATGAGTTTTAGAAAATAAAAAACAGAACATGACAAATAACAAAACTGAAGAGGTAGTGAGTTGTGCTACCTTTGAGTCCACAAGCCAAATCTTCTTGCGAGTCTCTTCTAACGGAGCACCTGTCTGCAAATAATTCTCAGATTTCTCCTTACTTGAACTTGATTAAAGGAATAAGCAGAGTATTTGATGAAGTTAATAGCTCATCATATATATACCTGTTTGGATATTTCAAGTGCTATGAGTTCTGCAATGCCAGTGCCAGCCTGCACTAATAATACGGTGAAATGAGACTCAAATACAGGCACAGAAGACTGAACACGGAGAAAAGTACAATATAGAAAACCTAAGAGCAAATTTGACAAGGCTTACATATTTCTGTTATTACTTCTGAATAATCCTTTAATAGGTCAGAAGTTGGACGTAACTTATTTCAACATTCAACAGCAAGTTAAGAGTCATGCCTAAAGTAATTTTGTCATAAAAATTAGTTATCCAAACCTGTCTGGGACAAAAATTTAAATGTAATTTTTTTGAACTCAGCCAAACACATGCTCTAAGACAGCTGAATGGCAGAATATTAAAATAGGTTCAAAACGGAAACTTCAAAATTGAACTAATTGCACTATGAATAATCATGTGATGTTCATTTTGCTCTTTATTTTACCAGCCATACTTTGAAGCTTAACAAAAAATGGAACCGTGTAAAAGTAGGATTTGTATGAAGAAATACAAATGTGGAGACACTTTAAGTTTTTCGGTTCAAATCTTACCACCACCCATCAACGAAAATTGAGCATGCGCCACACCTTAGATAAACAAATAAATCCAGTCCACTCATGCAGTCTATGTTGAAGATAATGTATAATGAACATGCAACCCTCCTCTAACATCTTTTTCTATTAAATGAGATGGTTAACAGAAAATCTTAAAAGGAGTCATGAGAAAACACCTCTCCTGCTCCAAGGAATAAAAATCGATGTTCAGCCAAGGTTCCCCCAACTAATTTCAGTGCTGCGATAAGTCCAGCAAGGACCACAGATGCTGTGCCCTGGGTAAAATGTAAAAGGAGATGGTAAAAATAAAATTTATGGAAGGGACATATCAAGATTCGTTAGGCAATCACACAAAACTTACTCTAGCTTGGTTCTAAAATAAAGAGGCTCTCCCAAATGAAAAAGAAAGTAAAGGGCAAGAGAAGAATATATGTGGGGGCAGATAATAATAACGCTCGAGCAATCAGATACATCCAAAATTCCACCAGGAAAAAACGAAGTCCTGTGAGTACCTGTATATCATCATTGAAAACAAGATGGGAAGTTCCATATTTCGCAAGGAGATCAAAGGCATTATGATTTGCAAAGTCTTCAAACTGCATGACACAGGTTAAATTATTAAATAAATGAATTAGAATATAAAAGATAAATGGTTAAGAAAACACAGATAGCATTAAACTTGACTAACCTGAATGAGAACTTTTTCCCCATAATTTTGCTTAATTGCAGTCATAAATTCATGTAGAAGTTCGGAATATTCCTGGATATATCAGTAACAACTTGACATTAGCAGAAATGGACTAACTGCCTTTAAAATCCATCAAGAGTACAGAGGCAAAGGAACTGGTCATTAACCTGCCCAGTTGCTCTCCTTCGCCTGAGCCCTATGTAAAATTCATCCTGCAACAGCTCCTCATTGTTTGTCCCCACATCAATAGTCACAGGCAAGCACTGACATGAATAAATAAGAGACTAAGAATTTTCACTTCTATAACAGTAAGTAAAGAGAACCTAATAATCAAACAACTAGCTTTGGACAATCAATTACTGAAAAGAAATGAGAAGAAATGAGAACGGTAGACTGTGAGGTGGATTGCATATTATCATAATAAAATTCTGAAACCAAAAGATGCAAATGACTAGACATAAAAGACAAAGTTCTGGTGTATGCAAACATTTGTGAACAGATATTAGGAAGGTTAAGAGCTAAGATCATGTTTATCATATTCTCCAGTGCATATGCAAACATTTGTGAACAGATACTAGGAAAGGTTAAAAGCTAAGATCGTGCTTATCATATTCTCCACCTACCCACTACTGTGTAAAAAACATGCATGCAAGGTGTGATACCATATCTCAAACAACTTGTTTTGAGTAAAAAGTGTAACTGCTAGTAATACCAACACAATGCATCTCCTACTTTTATAAAGAACAGAAAACCTAGTCTTGCATATACTTACAGCAGAAGGACGAATGCCACCAAGAGCTGTATACAAGGAGAGTTTTCCTACAGGTATCCCCATTCCCTGGTATCATTAGAAGGTTACTAGAATCAAATTGATTAAATAGAAGCATATTCTTGGTGCGTAAAAGCACAAGCAAATGTGCAATAATAGAAACCCCACAAATGTTTACAGCTATAAGAGAGGTGCATTATAGCCTAACTTAAGCCACTGACGAAAGACCAAGGAAGACATAAAAGGTTCAAATACCTGGCAGCCAAGGTCCCCAAGCCCCAAAATTCGCTCTCCATCAGTCACGACAATAACTTGAATCTTCTTTTGGGGCCAATTTTTCAGTACCTCGAGAATTCTGCCCCTGCATTAATAATAACAGTAGTCAGTTTGAATCTGATAGAAAAGAGCTCCAGCCATGAATGTGAGGAACCATCAAATTTACCAGAACCAAACTTACTTTTCCTTCAAACTTATAAAAAGACCCTGAGGTTGCCTGAAGATACTTCCATATTTTTGGCAGGCCTCACCAACAGTTGGAGTGTAGACAACTGGGAGCAGCTCCTCAACATTATCAATAAGAAGCTTGTAGAACAGTCTTTCATTTCTCTCCTGAATACCAGGATGAAAGTCAACAATAGGCATGATATTAAATAGAGGAATATGGAAGCTGGAATACTTGAAATAGAAGGGAAAGAATACTCAAGTTTTTAAACTCTGATCTATGACTGGTATGTAAAAAATTTTAAGTTCTACGACCAACTTAGAACAGAATGAAGTTCAGTGACCAAAGTGAAATTTCACATAAAGATTGGAGGCTGCTAGTGTTCTCAACCTTAGCTAAGACTTTCAAATGCATGAATATTTCAACTTTAAGCACATAGCCGTAACTACAATTTTTAGATTGATTGCCAGGAAATATAGGAGATGAATATAAAGATTCATGAACTGGGGGAAAAAATATAGATGTACCTGAAGATCCATCATAGCCATGTACCTTTGCAACGGTACTTCATACTGACGCATATTGCGCATCATTTTCTTAACCTATTCAATGAAATGTCACAAATATATTCTGAAAATGATTTTCTGAAGAAAAATTGGGCAGTTCCAGGTTTTGGATCTATTATGTTAACCTGAATCTCTTGGCTAACAACACCTGGGGGAAGAAGACCACGCAGAAAGTGGGCATCCCTTTCTTTCTCTGTAAAGGCAAGCCCTTTGTTGTAGTGTGGATCTCGTAGCAATTGATATCCGCTGCAATGCAATGATGAAATTGTCTAAGCGGACAGATGAAAAATAAACAAACAGTTAAAACTAATGAGAAAAAAAAATAGAATGCCATGAGGGATTAATAATCTCATCAAGAGAATGCAGAGATAAATCATAAATTATCTCATCTTACAATCCGTCATTCTTCTGCTTTTCCCAATGGTCAAGCTTTAAAGAACTCAATAAACTAATGGATGATCCTCTCGGCTATGAGAGGCTATTATAGGCACTTAATAACATTTCTAAACATTGTCGCAGTGATGAAAACCTGCATTTTTCTACTCAATAAACAAGATCAACTATAAGAATTTATAAGGAAACTATAAATCGTTTAAACAAGTCCCATTCAAAGAAAAAGTTAGCATCTCTCAGTTCAACAATTGCACATAAACACAACACTTACTTAAAAATAAAGATGACAGGAAAAGACTAAAGAGTGATTCATAATACAACAGGACCTGCAAATGAGACCTCCAAAGACAAAAAACACTTTTTATGGAGGGAAAAAAGACAGGAGCCCAGTTATCATCAACTAAAGTAAAAAATTAAAATTAAAATTAAAAACGGAGAAAATCGGAACAGCGCAGAAAAAGTGCTGTTAACTTCTAAAAATTATTACTACTTTCCAGACACAGATACCATGAAAAAATCCAACCAAACGAAGAATCATTAAAATTGAAACAACTGAAATGGAGCATAGGAATTATCGAAGCGGGAGGGGGAGGGGCGGCGAATTTGAAGGAAGAAACATGAACCTATCACCTGGCAACAGTTACAGTCCACGGGGTGATGTGCATATCCTCTGTGGCACTATCTTCACCATACACGTCTTCGACTCCACCTCCAACGGTTGATTTGGGTTCATTGTCTAAAGCAGACGGTGATGATGACGTAGTAGCACTTTCCACCATTTCCGTGGAAGTATTCTCCACCAATACGCTGACGTTTCGATCTCCCGGCCGTCCATTTGAATTGACAGCAGCCACCAGCACTGGTGGAGCCGCCACTCTTTGTGTAGACCGTGGAAAGACTCTGGTAGCCCCAGAAAGTGAACTATTCTGCACAAAATCGTAAAACCGGATTCAAGAATCAGATTATGATGTGGAATGAGCTTATTCAAATCTGATCAGACAAAAAACTGGAAAATGGGTTTTTCTTCTACTACTGAGAATTCAAATCAAAACAAACATTTGGAAATTTGGCAAAACTAAACTGCAAGGCGGGTTGCGTTACCATAAAAATGCTTCCATTTACGGCGAACATGTTAATAGGAAAATTTAGAAAACTCAGAAAAACAAACGTAGAAGAAAAACGAAGGAGGAAAAGAGGAGAAAACTGGAGAGTAGAGTATCTGTCTCTGTCTCCGTGCTATGCGATCTCCTGCTTCTCCCCTTTTCTCACTCTCTCTGCCCCCTACTTGTAGTTGAGACACAGAGAGACAGAGCATAAGAATTGTCTATCCTCTGTTTCTCGTTTCTATTCCCTTTATTTATTTATTTATTTTTTTTTTTTGGGAAAAAGTAAAGAAAAGAAACAATCTTTTATCAGATTTTAGTTCATAGGAATGTTTCACAGATAAGGGCAGATTCCCAGCCTGAGCCAAAACCTGACGCGGTCCTGTGGGTTGTTGGCAAGACTATTCCTATATTTTTAAAAGGAAGAAGTTTTCTCCCTTTTTCCCTCCCCTCTGAAAGAATTTTAAAGGAAGAAGTTGTAACACGTTCTAAATACATATAATAAATATTGATGATAGATTTTGTTAAGTAACATTGATGATAAATCATAAATAAATTAATTAATGCTTCTAAAGGGGAAATATCTTTTGTACTGAATAATAAAATGTTATGTTAGATAGGTGATAATGATAATATAATAATAATGATATTTGTAAAAATATTTTAAGCTTGTTTGATCATCTTTATTCTCTCAATTTAAAAAATTTACCTACCGCTGATTTGACATTTGATTTGATAATTGTTCAATTACAATCACATATTTTACGCTATTTTACATTTTCAATACACATTATATTTCTCTCCTCATTATAAATTTCTTAAATAAAGAGGATCAAACAAAGTAACCCAGATATCCAATAGTAGAAATATAAATAATAATGATAATGCAAAAACGTGAGGAGCGTGTTGGGGGTCAAAATGAAGTGCACCAATCATAGTCCACAAGGAAAGAAAATTCTTGTGTAAGAAACTGACATCAATCTCTACCACCACCACAAGTTGTTTCATCTCAGTTGAAAAAAGGCACCGAGTCGTTTCTCCTTGAGATAATCCTCAATATTTGTCCTTTTGGTTACTTATTTCTCAAGTTGCTGCAATAACAAGGTTAAAACATGACCTTCTCTTTGTGATTTACAATGGGATTAGAGAATTAAACCCAGATTATTCAGAGTGTCTAAATTAGCATAATCGATGAATTCTTTTTGAGTATGTTGTTATTAGTGTGTCACGCTGGTCCCGCTAGGACATAATAATAATTATTATTATTATTATTATGTGAGGGAGACACTGGAAATGTGAGGACAGAAAATAGAATGCTACAAATGGCAACGAAACATCCACGTGAGTAGCAAACTATTTGGAACTGTAACGATTGCAACTTATGTCCATTCACCCTTAATAATATTTTGTATTTGTGGTGGCGGCTAATGCATATATCATCCACAAACAAACCAATGTGTCCCTCCAATCCATCATCTCACGTGGAAAGGAGTCAATCAATATCTTATAAAATTATCCAATTGGTTGGTACAACAGAAATTTGCAGTATTGAATTTATCCTCTTCTTAGTCTTGCTACCAATCTATTTTCTATAGGATGTTAAATTATAGTCGAAGGAGTTGCCAAGGTAGGTGGTATGTACTATTAAGCTTGGCTTCTTCCTAATGGCTAATGGTGGTTGAGAAATTTGAGAGCTAGTGTGTTAATTTCTTTTAGCTAATTAATTAATGGATCAATTCTTGATCCTCTACACATTCTAAAATTGACTAATTCGGTTGAATAAACACATTTTCTCCTCTCACACAATACCACACTAAACAAACTAGTGTTCATCGAGAAAAGGATCGAGTAACATAAATAATGTGTCTTGAAGCATTAATCTACAACTATACATTATCGATCTCATCGTTCTACATTGTCAAGATTGTCCAAATCATTATTGCTGCAATCATCACATCAAATGTGTTTATGAGGAAAAGCATTACATGTTTTCTTCAAGATGGATGGAGAAATTGGTATGCGTTTTTATGCATTTACAGCAACTTTGCTTCAGTTATTGGGCCATATACCATCATCCTATGCAAAAATGTTTATTTTAAAAGGTTGGATCACTGGCATCGGTAGACATCCTTTATTTGCGTTCAGTGCCAACCTACAAAAGCGAACACAAAGGCCAAAATGGAAATAAGGCTTCAGGGAAAGCAATATGGATCTTCTGACAGTGATCTAAACTATGTATATCTCTATTTTGTTTGTTGGAGTTAGTAATTGCTCAACAGTAGAGCCAATAGTAGCCGTAGAGAGAAGTGTGTTGTACGGGAAACAAGCAGCGGGGGGAATGTATTCGGCATTGTGAATATATATGTATTTCATACTTAAAATTAGTCTTCAAGTTTAAAGTTCTTTTTCCACCTAATGTTTAGAAATACCTTACTTACTCGCCCAGGCGGCCTATTATACTCGTGATAGTGTGTGCAATGGTTAGCCACAGCTAAATTCCTCTGGTTCTTCTTTGTAACTTTCTTCTCCTTTCTGTAATTCACGTATTACGGCATGATTGCTATTTCCCTCACCAAGCCACCAAGTGCGAAAAATTTTTGTAGCACCCCTTTTCTGCATTTCCCCATTTCTGATATTATACACAAACTGAAACCCACGCACTTTTTCAACAATCTATATATATATACAAAAGGAAATTAGTACAATACAGTTATACCGTAATTTTCCAATTAAAACTGCTATAAGTAAATATATTTGAGTCTTTTCGCTTTTGATTGGTGTTTGTTGTATGGTAAATATTATAGTATCCTCTTTTTTAATTAATTCTTTCAATTTCCAGTTAGATAAGACACTCTCTCTTGAATGAATTGTAACTTCTTCAAAACATTACCCGTTATCTTAGTTAGATAAGGCACTCTCTCTTGAATGAATAGTAACTTCTTCAAAACATTGCCAGTTATCTTATCTGTTTAGATTTATTGGTTTAAATTTGTAATTCATCTATCACAATCCCTTATTTTTACAAGGAAATAATTGCTTTTTAAACTTTTTTAATGAGGAGTTTTTTTTTAATCTAACATTAATGTGTTTATAAGTTCAATTAATAAATTATGAGCCTCTTTAATAGCATTTTTTATGCTTTAGACTTTTGAAGTAGGAAGCACACAACATCATTTAATTAGAAAAATGTATACAAAAATAATTGATGCAAGATATTCATAATATAAAAACAATGGATAACAAGTGGAAACCACTATTATGAGTTCACAAGTATTTGAACAATTACGAATTTATGTATTTTAATTTGATGGACTGCTAGATCACTGCAAGTTAAGCATTTAAATTGATAGTTTCAATTACATTAGTTATTAGTTTTCTTTTCATTTTACTATCAATTTTGTTAATGGCATTAATTAATATTTTAGTTTGGATTTTTTTTTCTTGGTCGTCAACGAGACCTTCGCGTATGAGTATATAGTGCATAACATGTCACAATAAGATATTATATGATTTCCCTAATGTGACTTCTATTGAGTGATTCAATCGATTTGTTGACCGTCTATGAATTTTTTTTTTATTTTTTTGGAATGGTAGGGAAGGAGGAACCTCTCTTTTCTCGAGTTCTGATCTAGCATAATATGGTATAGCATGTCTCGATGCATGCCACATGATCATATAACACCACATAATGCCATATATATGTTTTTATATCATTTTTACTCTTTTGTCACTAGAATGACAAAATTGGGGTATTTCTCCAATCTCGTTTTAAATTTGGAGTTGGGAAGTTAGGTAGGTGTAGGGTGGTAAATAAATTGTTTTATTTTTCATTTTTATATATATTTAAATTTTATTTGTTATTATTACTTAAATAGTAATGTATAAATATCGTTCTTATTTTTTTGGTGAAAATGTTCAAGCACTTCCTGAAATTGTTGTTACAACACTTTCCACCCCATGTGGCATGCATTGATGCACGCCACATGGATTTAATCCACGTGGCAATTCACGTGGCGTGCATGGGATGGGAAGTGTTGTAACAGCATTTCTGAGAGGTGCTTGAATATTACCCTTTTTTAGGGGTATAAAGATCATTCTAATGAGATTAAGTGATTGGAGAAAAATGATACATAGGAATCTTATGTGTGAATTTATGAAGTGTTGGTTTGATGAAACTGAAAAAAAATAAAATATAAGTCTCAACTGCTACAAAATGTAAAGTTGCAGATTATATATGAAATTTACTTTATTATATGTATTTCATATTACACATACATTGTTAATATTTTTAGACAACTCTTCTAACACACAAAGTGTTGGGTAGACGCAAATAGTTTAACATATCATCATCAAAAAATTCATTCATAAAATATACGTTCCAACAAAAAGGTTTGACGTCAATAATTTGACATATCATGATTATAAGGTTTAGTTAATATATTGAAAATTTATAATAAGTTTACAAATTTTTTGAAAATATATTAAACTTTTTTAGAGTTTTTGAAGTGTTTCAAGAGTGTTTCAGCTTCTGGATCGTTTTTGACAAAAAATGCATGTTTTTTAGAAGTTTCCATGCTTCATAGATTTTTAGAAATTGCAGATGATAATAAAGTCTCAAACACTAGAAAAATTCTAATTGGACAAAAAGAGAGACAAAAAAGTTGACAAAATTAACAAGTGAGTTATGTGACAAGTGTTGATGGAAAAATGATGTCATGTGTTGAAAAACAAAATTGTGCCATATGTCAATTTTGCTAGATTTTTTGTATGTGATTTTGTTCCTGTAGCACAACTCCAAACACTAATGTTTCCTCAATTACAGTCAACAAGTGGCAAGGGCGGAGACAGTGGAGGCCATACTGGGCCGCGGCCTACCCAGGTCTTAGCCCAGGCCCAAGTAAATGTAAGAGAAAAAAATATTTTTCAAGGATAACTTAAAAAATACAAAGGTTTTTTTACACAGTTTTTAGAATTAAGATACATGATGGTTTTTTTTTAAAAAATCATGTGTTTCAACTGTTTTTATACACAACAATCACAATTCGCCAAAACACCGAGTCATATCAAAACTAACTCGTCAAAACACTAAATCTCTTCAAAACAACTCGTTAAAACACCGAGACACATCAAAATTAACTCGTCAAAATATTGAGTCACATCAAAACAACTAGCTAAAACACCGAGTCACAACAAAAACAACTCGCCAAAACACCGAATCAAATCAAACACAACTCTAAAACGCTGAGTCATAACAAAAAAACTAGCTAAAAGACGAGTAACAACAAAAATAACTCGCCAAAACACCGAGTCAAATCAAACAGAACTCCAAAACACCAAGATCACAGTAAAAACTGTTCGCCAAAACATCAAGTCACAACAAAAATAACTTGTAAAACACTGAGTCAAATCAAACACAATTCGCCAAAATACTGAGTCACAATAAAAACAATTCGCCAAAATACTGAGTCACAATAAAAACAACTCGCCAAAACACCAAGTTACAATAACACAATAACTCACCGGAACACCTAGCCACAACAACTTAGCGTAACAACCAAGTCACAAGCAACTTACCTAAACACCACATTATAAAAACTATAATTCACCGAAACAATAGAATCACAACAATACAACAATCGCAGCTCGCCGAAAATTCAATACAAAAACTGAAAGTAAGAGTAAAATATGCTCCATTTGAGAAAAATCCATTAACAACATTTTCCATCTTTCAATCATAAAGCTGATTTACATATATAGAACATAATACATGGATGAAATTGCATTTATACATTAATTGTCTAATGAGCTTTTATACGGTTTGGGGATAAACGAAAATCTTGGAGTTTTATTTCCAAATGTTAGCTGTTTTTGAGAAA
>CAVNYN010241940.1:0-10672 GCA_963692815.1 Nyctanthes arbor-tristis | reverse complement strand
TTACAGGTCGGTTATATATATCTACCGTCCTCTAAGGAACCGAACTGAACAAGTTAGTGGAGACGAGCGATCCTTATCACACACGTGGATGGTTACTAGATACACGTGTATGCCAGTTAACACTTAGACCAGACACGTGGAACACATGCCCCGAAGTACTCCACTTAGCCATTTTTTCCTATAAATACCCCCACCATGTTAGAAGGGGGAATTTTGGAGAGGATTTTTAGTTGCTTCTTTAACTTAAATTAAAATCGCAAATTTAGATCTTGTAATCAAAGCATGAAGAACAATTATTGATTATTAAATTGTCGAGGACGATTTAGTTCCAGCATAAATCGTTGTCAACAATTTAGCGCTAGAAGGAGGGCCGGTTAACAGCCATAACGCTAACAAAGGCGCTACTATGAGCAAAAATCAGTCTATTGCAGCCAAATCTCTCTCTTGGACGATGAGGGATGAACATCCCATCCCCGCTGGTGAGCCAGTTGCCGTTCCTAGTCCAATTCCGACACAGCCACTGTCTCAACCTGTGGTCGACGAGATCCTACGAACCATGCAGCGCATGCAGCAACAACTAGATCAAATACAACAATGTCAAACTCAGAAGAGCATAAGAGCCGACCATGAAGAGGTACAATCAGCACAGCGGGGGCCTAATGAAGAGGCTGGAAGGAGCGCCAAGGTAGACATTTAGAGGCTAAACCCCAGCCACATTGGCGAGAGCCCGCATCCATCTAATGCTGAGAGAATTGCACTCCGCGGCAAAAATACTATTGGGTGTTTGAAGTGCCCAAGTTCCGCAATGTCAAGATCGGCCATGAAACAGCCCTTACTTCACCCGGTGGAGAAAACTAACGGCCAAGAAAATGAAAAATTTCAAGCCTCTCAATACCAAGACTTGGGGCTATCGCACCCTCCAAACGTGCGAAAACTGAGCTGTTGGAGATGAGACATCGGCTCGCTGAACTGGAGAGGAAATACACAGAAACCCCTCAAGGAGGATACTTCGAGCGCAAACCTTCCTCCTTCAGTGTAGACATCCTGCAGACCCCATTGACAAAACTAAGTTACCGCATATACCACCATACACTGGGGAAACTGACCCGAACTCCCACCTAGACAAATTTATGTCATGGATGGAACTACAAGGAGCCGGAGAGGCGGCCATGTGTAGAGCATTCCTTACCACTCTTGGGGACATCTCGGCTAAATGGTTGAGGGAACTCCCCCAAAACTCAATCAAAGGCTGGGAAGAGTTGTCCTCACAATTCTTGTCACAGTTTATGGGGGCAAAGATCAGGACGGCACCAAAAGAAAAACTGGTAACTGTGAAACAAGGTGCCGCCAAGACATTGAAATCCTATCTGGACCACTTTAACAAGCCAGTTCTGGAAACAGAGAAAGTGACGGATAACACTCTGTTGATGGCCATCTTGTCTAGATTACATCATGAGAGCCGGTTCTGGTGGTCTGTCCATGAGGTCGGACCCAAAAGTTACCAGGAGTTCCAGATCGGAAGAGCGTCGTGTAGGTACATAAGTGCGGAAGATGCTACTGGTCGACCTGCCAATACGAAGACAACTCCTAATATGAACATAGGAAAAGAGAGTAATACTTCGCAGATGTTTCGAAATCTCTCGGTGATTATGGAAAAAATGAAGGAAACCAGGTATCCAGAACGGGGAAAACAAGTAGCCCAAGGGCGACAAACTTTTACTACCTTGACTGCTTCGCCAAAAGAAATTTTCACACAAATATCTCGGGAAAACATCTTGCCTGAACCGAAACCTATGTGGACTCAGCCTTCTCAATTGAACGAAGACAAATATTGCTGGTGTTACCGATCTGTCGGCCATGAAACCAACGATTGTCGTGATCTAAAGAGGGAATTGGAACGCCTCATTGAAAAAGACTATTTGAAAAAATTCGTGGCACCTCACAACTGCGGTAATAAGGAATTACCATCTGACTCCAAAACCAACTCCGACTGCAAACCAAAGTCATGGAGGGACTGAGATTCATGAGATTCACATCCTGATCAACACAAACTCAAACTCTTTACAATCATGAAGGCGGAGACGCCAACTCGTGAGGCAGGCTAGGAATAGTTACCAAGCCTGCGATATCCCTGAAAGAACCGATCTACCGGAAATATCTATTTCCTTCTCAGAAGAGGACGCCAGGGGTGTGTTACAACCCCATGATGATTCCCTGGTCATATCATTAAACATTAAAGGATTTGAAGTTCACAGAGTGCTTGTTGATACAGGAAGTTTCGCCAATATTCTTTACCTCGATGCATTCACATTAATGAGAGGACGGTTAAGTCAGCTCACTCTTGCGTCCAACAACATCCAGGGCTTCACCAGAGATTCAATCCACCCACTGGGGCAAGTTCCATTGAATCCAAGAATGACTTTACCAGAAAATATAAATATGGGTTTTACTCATGCAAGCTGATTAGCTAACTTACAGGACTCAAATATACAATTTGGAAGAAGGACAATTAGTATGAGAAGGAATAGTTTTAGAAAAAAGAGATAGAAAGAAAATGTTCAGAAAAACTAGCCTTAAGAGAAATGGTAAAAATGGATTTATCCAATGATAATGATACTAAACAATTTGAAATTGTCACACCCCCGCTAATTTTATAATATTTTCGAATATCTTATGTTGATTAACAAATTCCATAATGGAAGCCTCATTACAAATAGCGGGGACATGACGTACAAAATGAACGAATTATTTTTGTCTTGTAGAATTTAACATTTTATAAAGTTAATTACTTAAACTAGTAAGTTGTTAAATTTTAAAGAATCATTGAAACTAAATTTTTTTCAATAAAATGTGAAGAACACAACAAGTATATTAGTAGGTATAATTCCTTGATTACCAAAGCAAAGCCGAGTCATTAGAAATCTTTTGCCTCGAGAAATAAGATCCAAATCATTACCAAGACTACCTATTCATTTCATCATATATATTATAAAGCATGAAAATATATGTGTTATAGAAACGTAGGCATACTTATTAATACATAAAGTAATAAGCTCTTAATTGCATTCATTGTCGCTTCAAAACAGGTTTCCACTATATGTAAAACTCTACTCTCATTTGCAAACATGCTCGAACTCATGGGTTGCCTTGCTTTTAAAATATCATATCTTCAATCATCTACAAAAATTGTAGCAGAAGGGAGGGAGTACGAAATACTCAGTAAGTAACAAAAACCCTTTGATTCACCTTTCATTTAAAAGATTTATTTTCACGAAAATCATTAGATGCACAAAGTTTTTAAATGTACAAAAGGGCCCTATCACAGATCGGAAGAGCTACTATCAGTGGTGCGCGCAAGATTCATATCAATTCAATTATAACCATGTACATTTAAGTAGATCCACATTCGAATCCCAGTTGACCCCTACCGAAATTTCAAACAAAGCAAATACTACACTAATCGTCGCCCATCTCAATATTATTAGATGGCTCCTAGTATGGCAATAAAGCAAAGCAAATAAAATAAAAAACGGGAGAGCACTAGTGATTCAAATGCAATAAACCATCTTTCTTTTCAATGCATCAAAATCCATGTTCATCTCTTGGAAATCATCAATCAAAATTCATACTTATCTTATCAAAACTTCATGAATGTAGAAAGAGAATCAAAGTATTAGTTACTCATCTTTTAGCTCTATTCTCCCAAAGATTCTTTCAGTTGTTGTTAAATGCCTTCAAAACCTCCATTTTCCTTGATCAAAGTGATGTTTCAAGTGGTATTCCTTACATATATATGATGGAGGCTCATTTCCAAATGTTATACCAAGTGTTTGATCGGTTTTAGCGGTTGTTTTGCTACATTTCCTATTTTTAGACGAATTTCCTTTATGTATGAAGAGCTTGAGGTTCATCAAAGAGGCAAAACTATTGGCCTTTAGAGATACACATGGATGTGAAGAAGGAGAGGGAGTGAGAAGGGGAGAGAAGGAAATGGAATAGGTTGAAGAAATCTTCACCCTCCATTCTCTATTTATAGTTGTCCAAAAATATCCGAATTTAGTTGTTTTTAATAAACTTTTGAGTTTCGCCAACCAGAACGCGACACGTGGCGCGATCTGGCACCGTACACTTGGAAAGTAGGGTGTCGAATTGCTCGAGAAGTCCTTATACTTTAAGTTGTCTTATGGATTAGTAGTTGTACTTTGATCTATGTTACCTGAATCCTTCAACTTCATGTGATTTTTCAATTAAGTGAATACACTTTGAGTTACACAATTCAATGGCCATATTCTTGGCTTTAGGCCTTACTCGAACAATTATTGATGTCAATTCAAGTGACTATTCAATCATTGTCAAATAACATTCTTTACATTTAGTGGCATCTCAAGTGGTTACTCAATCATCGTTACAATAACGTTCACATTGTCAATAACCGTTTTCAAATTCTTATCGTTCATTCGAATGACAAACATTGTAACCTTTCAATTAATACAATTTAATACGATCACATTGCCACATTCTACTTCTTAGTGTGACCATGTTGTTATATTCTAATTTTGGACATTCAATTGAGTACTAATCTTGTACTCTTATGATTGAGGTAATTCAAGAAATGTGTCTCTTTATTGTTACAGAAATACTAATATAAATAAGTACAAATGGATTATTAATAGACACTGGGGCAACTGTATCTTATATAAGGAAAAGAATAATAGGTAATCTAGAATTTTTTTTTAAAAAAAATCAATCCAAACACAAGACTACTTTGGGGAAATTCATACAATGGAGAAATTCATACATAATAATAATTATGTATGTAGACCATATAGGAGAAGTAAATACAAAATTACTATTAGGTACTGACTTTCTAGAACAGATAAAATCCTACCATATACAAAATGACAGTATAATATTAACAATAAAAAATAAAAATCTAGTGATACCTAGATTATTATGAATAAGATACAAGAAGGAAGAGAACACATATACTTATTAGTAAAAATGAACTATAAAGGATATCTTAGTAGAAATTACCATACCCTATTTAATACAGGAGCAACATATAGTATTTTTAAAGAAAATGTATTACCCCCATATATGTGGACCGAAAGGGAAAGTAATGAAGAAAGAATTATATTAGCAGGTTTTGATTGTAGCACAAACTTAATAGAAATGTAAAAATACAGACAGGAAAATATGAGTTACAAATACTATATGTATATCAATTTAATGACATGCCAAGAGACATACTATTGGGAAACAATTTCATCAAACAGTATTACCTTATTACCATAGCTGTGAAAACAATACTTTTAACTACTCCATGTCACCATATACCTAGCTAGCAATATTAAGAATCTATTAGCCATATAGTAGAGAAAAAATACCTCATGTAGTGGCACAACGTGGTAAAGATATGACCAAAATAACACAATTTATGCCAAATAAAAATAGAATAAACTTAGTAGAAGAACATTTTGACCAAATAGCAGTAAAAAATATAACAGAACAATTACTAAAATTATCTGGTGATAATCCATTAGAAAAATGGGATATAAATGAACCTATGGCAGAGATACTTTTCGAAAATACAACTAAAATAATTAGTGTAAAACCAATCAAACATACTCCAAAGGATTTGCCTGAATTTGAGATGCATATTAAGGAAATGTTAGAAAAGAAATTTATAAAGGAATATAATAGTAAACATAGTAGTCCAGCATTCATAGGAATGAAACATTCAGAACAAAAATGAGGAAAATCAAGAATGGTAATAAATTATAAAAGGTTGAATAAGTATACTAAAGAATTGAAATATCCAATCCCGAACCAATAAATTTTATTTTATCAAATTAAAGGAAAGAGATATTTCTCCAAATTCGATTTAAATTTTGGATTCTATTACATAAAGTTAACAGGAGAATCTAAACATTTAACAGCTTTTACAGTACCCCAAGGATTTTATGACTGGAATGTTTTACCATTTGGCTTCAAAAATAGTCCAGGAGAATTTCAAAGATATATAGATAATATATGTAAAGATTACTGTCACTTTATAACAGTATATATTAATGATGTACTTATATTTTCACAAACAAGACAAGAACACATAAAACATCTTAATATATTTATAGACATAGCAAAAAAAAATGATATTATATTATTAGCACCAAAAATAGAAATAGCTAAAGAAAAGGTAGAGTTTTTAGGTTCTATTATTAGTCAAGAAGGAATTAAACTATGAAAACATACAGGAATAAAAATACAAGAATTTGATAATCATATTAAAGATGAGGTACAATTGCAAAGCTTCCTACGATTAGTTAATCAAACTAGGAAATACGTACTCAATTTAACTTAGCATTTAACCCCTTTACAAAATAAGCTAAAAGGAAAAACAAGATGAACGTGATATAAATATGAAGAAGAGCTCCAAAAAATAAAAGATCTTTGCAAAGAATTATCAGAATTAGAATTATCATCTGAAGAATGTGAATAGATAATAGAAATAGATGCATGTGTAAATGCATGAGGAGCAATATTAAAATATAAATATCTAGACGAAAAGGAAGAGAGAATCGCACAATATACCAGTGGTACATTTACACCAATTCAAGCTAACTACCATATTAATGAAAAGGAATTACTTGCTGTTAAGATGACAATTAGAAAGTTCGAATTATTTGTAGTAATAACAAAATTCAAAATTAGAACGGATAATACCCAAGTGAAATATTGGCTTACAAAAGAATAGCAAATAAAAGACTAATTAGATGGCAAGTAGAATTAAGCCATTATGATTTCGAAATCATTCATATAAAAGGTACTGATAACGTTATTGCATATTATCTATCTCGAAATGGAGGAAATACATAGAAAGATAGAAGAGATGAACATAGCTATTGGAAGAATTAATGTCAGCTAGACAAATTTATATAACAATGTAGCATCGTGTATGGCACAAATGAACCGGATAAATGCAGAATTAGAATATTACAAATTAAAGCTCACATCCCTTGAAGATATATACAAGGAAGCGGTACAATGTTATTTATAGAAATATCTACTTGAAAAGGTAACTCTCAAATGTGAGAGAGAAGTACAATCTAAATCCCCAGTTATTGAATGGATAAATTTAATTATAATTATTCAATTGTCTAACCGATGGATAAGTGTCCATGGGCTTGAAATTTGTAATTTACAATTAGATACTGTTCGATTAGAATCATGGAAAATGTATGAAAAGAAAATGAATTCTAGGTAATTAAATTCTCTAGAATTAATTTTCATGAGAAATGACAATTAGACGTGTTTGATTGGCTTAATTTTCCACTTAGAAATAGTCATTGTTTTCCATCTTTTGGTGTTTGATAGATATTATTTTCCATAGAAGTAATCTTTTTTTACCAAATTTTACTATTTGATAGTCATTATTTTTTTTAATAGAAGTTATCAAGTTTTATATATAAATTGTACTTTTTTCATATATTTTTTATTTGCAAAATTTTTTTATTTGTCAAAACTAAGCGAGCTCTAATTTTAGATCGGAAGAGCTATATATATAATCAAAAGTAGTCTAAATAAGTTTTCCCTCCCAAAATCCTGACGTCATGGTTGATGTTTTTTTTTCATTATTTTATTTATTCTTTTCTATTTTGAAATGGCTAATTAGCGCAATTTAACCCTAACCTTTCTTCTTATTGTGCAATATAACTCTAACCTTTAAAACTAAGTAATTTCAACATTGAATCTCACCTTTTTATTGCAATATATTTTTTTTTAACTTAAAAAGATAATAATACTATCAAATTCTCATTAACTTAAAATCTATATGTATATATTATTATTAATCTAAATCAATTGTAGCCTCTGCGCCAATCGGTTGGTGCTCTATAAACTAACTGATTACGTTATGTTTTGCTCATTTCCCACTATTTACCCCAAACATGGAACTTGAAAGTCCATTTCCTGTTTTCCAAAGAAACAGATAAAGATTGAATTTTTTTCCATGAATTTGATGTTTTCCATAAAAAACTTATGCAACAAACACTTTATAGGTTATTTACAGAAAATACCTGTAATGAGCAATGTGAGGTGACTTCTATTGCTTTGCAAGGAGAAGGGCTCGCTGAAATGCCGTCAACGGTAGTTGATTGAGTTAACACTTGGCAGATTTACACTTGCACTATAACTTTAAAATGCTATTATGAACTTGATTATACTGAATTATTTTTACTTGAATGTCAATAACTTTTTTAGAGAATTGTAGCCTGATTGGAAATAGGCAAGCTTACAGGGTTAGTTTTTTTGCTATTTTCTTAAACAATTTTTATTGTTTTAGCAAAATAAGTCAGAAATTGGAAATTTCAGATTTTTTTGTACCCAGTTTTTGGCTCATTTTGCATTTAGATTGGTTTGTCAAAAAAGCATAGCTCTAATACATTTCTTGGGTTATATGGACGAATATAAAAAATTTCTCACAGCTATTTATTTGTCTTTCAGATTAGTTCACTTTTTTATAAGTTTGAATCATAAAATGTTAGTTTCAAACCTATAGAGAATGCAAATAATCAATTATAGTTCAGGCATATGATTTGATTAATATAACAATAGGATATATTCTTCAAGGTTTCAACATTAGAATGGGGTGCTATGTGTAATAAATAAGGACCTACACCATGCCAAGAAAGTGGATTAGTCTAGCTATATGTAAGAAACGATCTTTCACTATTGAGTTTATTGGTCTAATTGTTTTTAGCGTTTCCGGTTGATGTACATTCATGTTTTTATATTTTCAACTGATGTACAAATGCTTCTCATTTTCTCATTTACTTTTTTTTCCGTGCATCGCACAGGTGCTATACTAGTACTAGTAGTATATTAAAATAGCATAGTTAGTCAACTTTATTTTCCCGCCTAAATTTGGTAAACTATGTGGTATCTCTTACGTTTTCTTTTTTTATTATTTTTCTATTTTCTTTTTCTTTCTTTCTTTTTCTCTCCCCCTTTTTGATATCGGATTTCTTATTCTTATTTTATTTTACTTTTTAGTATCAATTCTAAATGTAGAAAACACCTTTTCGATTTTGGTAAGACTCTTTTGTTATTTTTTTTTCTTTTTCTGATATCAATTCTCAGTTTCTATAGCCTATTGGTTTTCTTAATGTATTCTTCTTCATCTTAATTGAATACATATGTCGTTGCAAGTCACTATCCTACTTTAATTTATACCTTTTGAATTATTATCTAATTTATTCAATATATTACTAGTTAATTTAATATTTATTTAAAATTTACAGCGTAATTGATTAACCGAATGAATATTGAGCGGATACGGATATCATGCTACTTTATATATTTTCTTTTTAAAAAAAAAAAGTATTTTTATACCCAAATTGATGTAATTTTTGTTTATACCCAAAAAGGTAATTTTATACCGTATTTTCCAATTGATGTAATTTTTGTTTATACCCAAAAATTTAATTTATTTTTTATCTACGATTGTTTATATATTCCTTATTTAGATAATATTAATTAAATATTTATCAAGAACATAGTTTTTTGTCTGAATGACTATTGAGTGGATATGAGTATTATGGTACATACCTAATCTATACAATACGAGACCGTTTATAAGTAGTATGTTTATCTACAAAAATATTCTTCAAATCTTTATTTACCTAAACAGATCACTTTAATTTAGATATAACTGCATCCAATATCTTAAATGAATCAATTCGGTTTCAAATATCTATTAAATATTTGATTGAGTAAATGTTATTTGGAAAGACATAATTGGAAAGATACATCCCATTACAACAATATAGAACCTTAGCTGATCAACCACAATTTATTAAGATTTCATATATAATCTAATATAGTTTCGTCCCTTGCAACGCACATGCGTGAATTTAGTATGTTTATATTTGAGATGAAATCAAATCACGATGAATTAAAAAAACAAAAAGATAATTAATGTCAAGCTTTTGTCCTGCATAAGACAATGATGATATGATGAGAACGTCTGATAATGGTTATGAAGATACGGTACATAGAGTGGGGCTTTCTGACGATTATAGTTTCGTTAGACGGTTTACCACTCATGATTCAATAAATAATTTTGAGGCCAGCAATTATCCCAGTAATGCACTTAATAAGTAGAAGCTTATACTAAAAAAGAAATTACAAGAAATTCAGTGAGTAATTTGCTCATGAATATGAATAGGGGTGGGCGTCGGATCGGTCGGGTCGGGTTTCAGCCGAACCCGAACCCGACCCGAAAGTGAGTCGGATCGGGATTTTGGAACCGAGCCGAGTCGACTCGGTTCCATAACCCGACTCAACCCGACTCACCTCGGGTTGAGTCGGGTTGAGTCGGGTCTCGGGTTGGGCCAGCCCAATACCGGCCCAAATTGAATTTCGGCCCAAAAATGAAAAGTGGCCCAGAATTTTGCCAATAAAATAAAAACCGAGTCTTGTTCTTTTTTTTGACATATTTCAATGTGATTCAAGCCGAAAAAATTAAAAATCGAGTTTTGTTATTTTTTAAGGCACGTTTCAACGTGATTCAAGCTTAATAAAACTAGACAAAATACTTGCTTGTAACAACTAGCAATTAAGAAAGGCAAAAAACTTGTAAGTTGAAACAACTAAAATCACAAAAAACTTATAA
>CAVNYN010241936.1:0-14951 GCA_963692815.1 Nyctanthes arbor-tristis | reverse complement strand
CGATCCTAACGATTATAGTTAGGTACCTCCAGATGTGTTAAAGTTCACAATCTAATTGCTACTTAGATCTAACTCCACCAAATTTGTCAAAATGTGTAATTCTATTAATTAAGAAGATGAGAAAAAATGAATACAAATGCAATATTGCTCAACCTTTCCTGTCGATTGAAAAATTGCAGTGTCTTCAAGAATAGCTAGAGGAAAATAATAATAATAATAATAATAATAATAATATAATAATAATAATAATAATAATAATAATAATAATAATAATAATAATATCAAAGCTAAAATCGAGTAAGTTCATCCCATCAAAATCAATACGAAGAAGGGAAGAAAAAAAACACGAACATGAATGCATTGCACCTCCTGCTGCTGCTGATGATGATGAGACATACCGTAAGTGGCGCCAAGACTTTGAAACCCATTGTCACTAATAGCTATCTCCTTCAAATTGATGAAATCATTTAACTCTATTCAAATAAGGTATATCATTTCAAATAAGGTATATCATAATAAGGTTATTTATGTGTATGTAAGGTTAGTATCGGGAAGCAACATATATGTAGATTATTTAAACAAAAGACTTACCAAGTACTGATTGAACATCAATACCGCTGAAAGTTAGTTTTGTAATTGTGACTGATATCAAGGACTTCCAATATCAAGGACTTCCAACTTGTTTAATCTCAGGAGTCTTTCGAAACCTACATTATTATTATTATTGTTATTATTATTATTATTATTATTATTATTATTATTATTATTATTATTATTATTATTATTATTATAGTGTGTTGGTGTGTGTTGACTAATTTAAGAACAAATTTCTGATATTCCTCAAGTATTTGAAAATTTTCTCTAATCCTAATGGTTGGGAGACTATGAGTAGGTACAATAATACTGATTGTAAGATTATTTTAAGTTTTAATCAGAATGTTTTAGATCCAAAATAAATTAAAAGCATTGAATAACTGCAATAAGCTTTTGCGAACATAGAGTTGTAATAAGTTTTAAAATGCTATTATTATTAGCACTAGTACTTTCCAACATTATGGATGAAAAATCAATTGTTTTAAGAGGCAAAGTAAAGGAATTTTACTGCGTGAATTTCCATTTATGAAAATGCGTTGGAGACAAAAATTTTTCTTTTCTTTTCAATTTCCTTTGAAAATAATAGAGAACTTAGTTCATTTTAGACCAAAAGAGATAGCTTAAATAGTAAACAACACCTCTCTGAAGTTCTCCAATGGTATACAAAGGGGTTGGGGGAGGTAATTTAAAGTGGTCTTTTTGATTGCTCAAGAAACAGACTTTTTTTTACATTTTGCCAATTTTACTCGATATAAGTGTGGGAAGCATTGCGATTCAATAGAAGAAAAAATAAATATTTTCTTTTT
The DNA here is from genome assembly GCA_963692815.1 of Nyctanthes arbor-tristis. Lineage (NCBI taxonomy): Eukaryota > Viridiplantae > Streptophyta > Magnoliopsida > Lamiales > Oleaceae > Nyctanthes > Nyctanthes arbor-tristis. Next base: position 13,551 of record CAVNYN010241936.1, on the reverse strand, counting down.
ATGTTGCTAATTAATGATTGAGTAAAAAATGGCCAATTGGTTCAAAGGCAAAACTGCTTCTGAAAACGCATTAAAAAGGAATAATCTTTACGGGAAAACCATAAAGGACTTGCTCCATGAATCTGGGAGATCGGAAGAGCTCGTGTAGGGAAAGAGCCACCCAAGAGGATAGGCCTCTTCGATTGCCATTTGAGAAGTGAATGCCATGCTTAAGGTGCAAAAGAGAAATCCTTTCTTCCTTCCAATAACCATAACAATACCATTTCCCAAGCATTAGCAATAAGAGATAAAAATTCATTAGCAATAAGAGATTGATGATTACTACCCATGCCCATAGCTTAGTTCCCATTTCTCTTAAACTATCAACCACTCTATGTAATTAATCTTTCTTCTGTAAACAAGGTTGTGAAGTCACCTATATAAAAGCTGGGTGAACTTTCCGTGGCAGGTTGTTTTGACGAATTTTCTATGGAGACCGCAGTCTTCAATAATGGAGACCACGTGACCTAGTGGCGTTACATGTGGTGTCATGTGCCACAAACATGGGGACCTATGTGGAAACCACATGCCGCCTCGTGTTACAATCATGTGGTGTTACGTGTGCACATATTCTCTATATTTAGAGATCATAGTCTTCATCGGAAAATTAGTGTTTGTATTTTTATTTTTTTATTTTTGAATACAAAGTGAGGGGCGGGGGGGGGGGGGGGACGAAAATAGGAGAGTGGTGGATGTCGTTCGAATTTGATCTCGTGTCCAACAACCGTTGCCGTACAATAGTGCAAAATTGTGTCCACAAGAAAAATGAGACTTGTCTAAAAGGAGAAAAATGGTGCAAAATTACGTTCACAACAAAAGGGTACAAAATTATGTCCAAAAGAAAGAGAAGACTGATCTAAAAGTTTATATATTTTTAATAGGAGATTAACTGACGCATTTGTTTCTAGTTAGTTACTGGATAACATGAGCAACTATTAAAATGTCAAGATACTGTGTTCCAGAAGAGAAAGATATAAACTTACCAATTTCATAAGGAACATTTTGTTTAATGGTATCTGATTAGTAGAGATGAATAACATTACTTTAAAATGAATATGTGAACAAATTATACCCTATATTTTATTGATATGTATAAGTTATTGACTGATCTATAATTGTTGCAACATTGATTGATTGTTAACATTTTTCTATCGACTAGTTTGAATGTTGTCACAATGGTTGGATGCTCAGGTTCTGTGTAGGAGACCTAAACTCTAATCACACCATCCCTCCTCCGCTTTTCCTCCCTTCCGCTATCTCTTCATTGTATAACAAAAAAAAAAAAAAAAATGGAAAAAAAAGAGAGAGAAACAAAAGGAATGAAAGAAACATTTTTCTATCGAGATGATGACATGCCCACGTCAAGAAAATAATGCATGAGAAATCCTTTTTTTTTTGAAGTACAATTACAAATCTATGTTGTTGCAGCACAAACATATAGATATATCATACTGAAGTACAACGCAAAGTAAATTAACAATACTAACCTCCATACGGGGAAAATCAATAATACAAACTCATATATAGGAGAATACACATTACAAATAAATTGTAGAAAATATATACCCTATATAGGGGAATCTAATTTGAGACCTCTACCTCCCAATACCTAACCTAACTCCTGAACTAAATGGGCTAGACCTCATTGGCAGTCTTAATAAATATATGATAACGGCAATTTTGGCCTTAGTGGTGAGAAAGTTTTCAACTTATTCAATTATTACTTGATGAATAGTTTACATAATAATACATTTGCTGATGAATTGCAATACGACATTTGAATTTTATCTCATACATCACATTATAACTCTTCTAATGGATCAATCTAATAATTTCAAATAAAGTTTTCAAATATGTTATTTTACTTTAAAAATCAACTACAAAATTTAGCATGCTTAAAATCTTATCCCACATTTTCAACAAGTTAAATGAGATGAATAATAAAAAATTTAAAGTACAATCATACCAAAAAACTTTTAAGATGTCCCAAATAATTATAACTCGATCTTAATCGCATATCATGACGAATTATTTCACTTGCATTTGTTTTCTTCAGATTTTTTTATTTATTTTTTTAAATAGATCGTGCCGTATGTCCCGGTTTCGTGGACACAACGTCTTTACTTCATGACAACACACATCCTTTTCTGTTATCTCGATAATGCAAGAACTAGCCCAAGACTACATTTTTTGTCTAAATCTACAACATTTTCAAGGGGGGTGAGAAAATTTTCATTCATAATTAAGCCCTTGATTGATTCACCTAATTAGCTCAAAATATTGCGTTCCTTATTCCCATTTTTCCCCTTGAAAATGAATCTGAATTCAATTAATACTTTATTTCATTTTTTAAGAACTGTTACATCTTCACCACTGATTATTATAAAGGATAGATAGGCAGGGGTGGACGTGGGTGATAGTCACCTTCTCCGCGGTTACCCCATTTTTGAAAAATCCTCATATTATCCTTTAAAAAGTTAAAATAAAATATATTAACATTTCAGTTAGCGGTAGTTAAATTTCGGCTACAGTTCTACATTTTTCTAACTATGTCCCTGACAATGGATTCGTGAAAATCATCTCTACCCTTTTTTTCTAAAAAAATTTAATAGAATAGATACTTTATATGCATACTTTATTGTGATTTTGGTTTCTGTTGTGAATCCCATTTTAACACTCTGGAAACCATATGGAAAATTAAATTGATCCCCAATAGGGTTTTGCAAATTTAGAAATTGAAAGCCTTGTTTTATTATAATCACACGTCAAAGATGGCAAGACTAGATCATGCAGTGGAGACTCAAGCAAGACTTGGTCAATTGTTTAGTTTGACTTGGTCATTTTATTTTAGAGCCACGCTATTTGGATATATAAGTAGACAAAATCTATAACAAAATGGGTTTAAGTTACCTTATTAACCCAACACAATTTAAAGGGAATCCAAAGTCGTTTTAAGGTTAATAAGATAATTCGGACTCCTTTTTGTTATAATTTTTGTTTACATGTTTATTCAATTAGATTAATTATTTATTTTATGCTTTTTTTTTTTATTTTTCCCTCCAAAAAATAATGTAAGTGGCGTGTATGAAGGATGTGACATGGGATCATATTTAATTTGCTTGAATTTCACTCGAGTATCAATATGGATAATCAAATATATATAACTGCATCTATCAAACTCATTAACAACATGATTAATTAAAGAGCAATTCTAGGGAGACATGTAAATGTGACATTAATATGTGACATTCTTATGTGGCACACATTCATTGGGTAATGATCACATAGCTAATTTTTCATTATCAATACAAGTGTGGCACATAAGAATATCACCTATTAATGTCCCCTTTTCATGTCTCCTTAAAATTTTTGTTAATTAAGCTGGGACAGAAAAGGCCAGGGGAAAAAAGTTAAGTAGAAAAAATCTATTTCCAAATAATTTACAGGGGAAACCATTCAAATTGGGATACATGTCAAAATCTGATTGACTTGCGCATGGATTTATGGGTCAAGGAAAGCACGGATGGAAATAGGTAAATATTAGCCCTTCATTTAGCCAAGAGTTAATTTTACAAATAGTCCCCAACCTTTATACTTTCTATCAAATGGGTCTCCAATCTTTTTTTCAATGTCATAAGTTCCTAACCTTTCATAAGTTCACTCATAAAGTCCTTTATGGTATTTTTACTCTTACTTTTTAAATAAAAACAGAAAAAAATTCTAAAAAATAATTACAACGAAAAGGAAAATAAATTTTCCCTGTCTTAGTTAATAGATTAAACTTCATATCCATATATTTTCTTGGGAATTTGTTTTCTGTTGTCCATGATCATTAATTTCCTTCATATAAGAGCACGTCGGGATCCAAATTTAACACTATGAAGATATGGAAAAGTAAATTGATCCGTAATAGGGTTTTGCGAATTTAGAAATTAAGACCCTCATTTTATTATTATAATCACATGTCAATGCAAGACTTGGTCATGCAGTGGAGATTCAGTACTCTGATCAAGACTCCTGAAGCAAGGCTTGGTCAATTGTTTAGTTTGACTTGGTCATTTTATTTTATGCTTTTTCTTATTTTTCCTTACTCAAAATAATGTAAGTGACGTGTAGGATGTCACACGCGATCATATTTGCTTGAATTTCACTCAAGTGTCAACATGGATAATCATATATAATTGTATCTATCAAACACAGTAAGAGTATGATTAATGATGGGAAAAAATCTAAAGGGAAAAAACATAATTCTAAATAATGTGTAAAGAAATATTTAAATTAGATACATGTCAAAATTTGATTGATTTGCATATAGATTCATAGGTCAAGGAAAGTGGGGATGGAAATGGGTAAATGAGGGGTGAAATTTAGCCCCTCATTTACCCAATTCCCCTTAAAAGGACTTTATTCTGTCCATGCTCTAATCGCTGGAGATCATGTTAATTTCTATTAAGTCAGATCAGACATGTGACGTGACATGTTAATTTCTATTGGCAATCAGACTTCATACATGTAGTCCAATATGACTCAATCGTGATTGTTTTCTATTGGCAATTGGGCTCTATACATGGAGTCAAATCTGACTTAATTGGAAAACTCCTGGTAGTGGGCTACAATCTATGTTAACCCAAGAACTTGAAATTTTATGATAATTTTGACCAAGCACTAGACATTATGATACTAGTCAAATGGTATGATATAATTCTAAGACCTGATGTGATTTATGGAGCTGGCGATGTGCTCAAATCAGAATAGTTGATATATTGTGTCATATCATTGTATAGTAGTATTACATCGCCAAACACGTGGTGCTTGAAGGTTGCCAAATTTTATGAAGAAACAAAATGAAGGTACTGTCATTCTCAGTCCGGATATGAAAACATCACCTCACCGCTTACGGAGCTCAAACTGCCACGTGACTACAGAACATTGGGTGTTGAGGTCTCAACACCTAATGATTTTATAATTTTATGATTTTATATTCTCCTAATATATTATATTTTACTTTCTGAATATATTATGCCTATAAAACGCACGAGTGTTAAACATAGTAGTCCGTAAATATAAGGGTGAGAAACTAATATAGATTATACTATCGCTTTTTATTGCCTTTAAAGGAAATAAAAAAATAAAAATTAATAAAAAATTATTGGTTCATTTATTACTTTTTCTTATTGTTATGTTTTTCTTTTTAATCATTTAATTTAATATTTATATTTTGAAACTCTATCTACATATTACATTTTGGTTAGATATATCTCACATTTGCCTAATGAGTTTGAATTACATGAAAATAATTAATACATCAATCTTGATTTCAATATTACTTTTCCTCATTATTATACTTTTTTTAATTATTTAATTTAATACTTTTATTTTGTGACTCTGTCTATATATTATATATTTGTTAGATATATCTCATATTTACCTAATGGATTTTAATTTTACTTTGTTCGATTATGTAATTTTCTCATTTTATATTCTCCTATTCCATTATATTTTATTTTGTCAGCATAATATATCTGTGAAACTCACAGGTGTGAAGCATATTGTGTCCGTGAAAAGCACAAGTGTAAAACTAATATATAATACTATCGAATTTTATTGTCTTTAAAAGAAATAAAAAATAGAAATTAATAAAAGATTATTGGTTCAATTATTATACTTTTCCTTTTAACCATTTAATTTAATATTTTTATTTTGAGACTCTATTTACATGTTATATTTTGATTAGCTATATCTTATATTTGCCTAAGGGATTTTAATTACATGAAAATAGATAATATATCAATCGAGATTTCAATATCATTATTATATTTTTCCTTATTATTATATTTTTCATTTTAATAATTTAATTTAATATTTTTATTTTTGGATTCTATCTACGTATTACATTTTAGTTAGATATATCTCATATTTGCCTAATGGATTAGATCGGAAGAGCACACGTCTGATTGTATAATTTCATGATTTTATATTCTCTTACTCTATTGTATTTTACTTTGTTACTATAATATGTCCATAAAATACACGGTTGTGAAGCATATATAGTATGTCCGTAAATGCACGAATGTGAAACTAAATATAGAATTATGCTATCGAGTTTTGAAACTAAAGAAAAATTAATAAAAAATTATTGGTTCATTGAGATATCGATGGACTAATAATAAGAATTTAAAACTATGTCAACAAAATAATGAATTTTTTGTATGCTACTTGCAAATATATGATGCACATTAATTCCATGTAGGTTATGTTTTTCAGTTTCTTTATGACATTAAACTTAACAAGCACAATAATATTATATTTTATATATGAAATTTCTTTAGAACTCTACCCGTGCAACGCACAGGTAGAAGTCTAGTTAATAATAAAAGGGGTGATTTTAAAGTTTTAATTTAATTAATTTCATTCAATTCAATTTAACTAAAATTAAAATATTAATTATTAATGAGTAAAGACAAATGAAGAATATTAGAACAAATGTGTAAGTGTAAAATTGTCTAAAAATATTTCTCTCCTATATTCCCTTTTTTATATATAGTATAGATTTGCATTTTTCGTTAGAAGAATGAGACATTGATAATTGACGGCTCTTTTGTAGTTTCCATTACGGTCGGCCAAGGTCCACTATTTGTCTACAACTTCAACTTTAGAAAAATTTTAATTGGACAAAAAGAGAGACAAAAAAGTTGACAAAATTGACAAGTGGGTTATGTGATAAGTGTTGATGGAAAAATGATGTGATGTGTTGAAAAATAGGATTGTGCCATGTGTCAGTTTTGTTAGATTTTTTGTATGTGATTTTGTTCATGTAGCACAACTCGCTACTATACAACGTTTTCCACAAAGATGAGACTAGAGCTATCAATTTTTCAATTTCTATTACTATCATAGTCTATATATTATTAAATGCTAATGAAATCAGCTTCTCTCCCATTTCTGATTCTGCAAACTACTTTTCCTTTTTGTCCTCCAATCATTTGCTTGCAATATTTTTTTCCTCCAACTCCCAACTTTCTATTTTTATATATTTTTTTCAAAGAAATTCCCTACTTTCTATCTATACTAGTAATTTCACTCGTGCGTTGCAGGGTTAAACAACACATAATAATATATGCCATTAAAAAGGAGTACACCTGATTAATCAAAAAATCTAAATGCAACATCTTTAATCATTCATGTGTTTGTAAGGAAATCAATACTTGTACTTCCAGACAATGAAACCTTGGTGTAAAACAAACAACCGAATATTTGGAGTTAGTATTAGCCAGTCATATAAGTTAAACATCAACATTAATCGTCGGATATACCATAAAATACATTTAAGCCGCCTAAATCCACAAAACCATAATATTAAGATATAATGTAAAATGCAAACGAAATTATGTCATGGAATAAAAAAATTACAAAATTCAAAAGGATAATGTACATTATTTTTCAATTCTAAGGAAAGAAATATATATGCTGACTTTTTTTCCCAAGTAAAACCAAAGCATAGACCAACTAATAACCTGTAATTAAAGAGATATAAACAATTAGGATGCAGATATTTTACAAAAGATTTATAAAACTAACCAAAACCTTGGTAAACAAAGCTGATAGAGGATGATAGAACATCACTACAAATTGTTGAAAATCTCTTTGTAAACAACATTCAATGTACAATGGCTCGGCTGGCCATTTTGATCACATATCATAAACTTCAACCCATTTCGATTTGTGACTCTGGAAACTGCCACATACAACTGCCCGTGGTGAAGACTGGGCGTCTCAAGAAAATCTGAACATTCTTAAGCGACTGGCCTTAACTTTTATTAATGGTCATTGCGTAACAAACTATCAAAGGAAATTGTCTTTGCTGAAATCTAAAAGGCAATCTAACATCAGAATGAGTGAGGCTTAATCGTGGAATAAAAAATTTCTGTCTGACATTGAGTCCAAACAACATCTGGGCCTCAATAATATGATCCCCAAGCCTCGTCACTATAACGCGAGTACCGTTGCACAATCCAGATGAATGATCAATATTCCTCATAAGCATTACAGGCACACAATCTTTAACCTCAGCTCGTGATGAGGCACTCCAGAACATCTAATACCATTTAAGAATTCAGGTGCATGGATTTCCTGAAACAAATCACTGTCAGATTCTGATGTACATGCTGAATTAGAACTCAAATATATCTTAAGTTCAGAGGGGTTCTGCCTCACCATATAATCATTAACCATGTTGACTTCATCAATAGTGGGTGCACGAATGGCTGTTAGGTAAGAAATCGGGATATGTACTGTTCACAATGGATTCAATAGGATCAGACAACAACGGTGCCAATAAATCATCGGGTATGTCAATAATTGCCTTCCCATCTTCACTATCACCTAAAACTCCATCCCCAATATTTAATATCCAATCTAAGAAGTTCTTAAGCGCAATTGAATTTGGATCGCCTTCTAAATTTTTAAGCCTCATGTTTCTGGTCAATTTCAAAACCTTACAATGCTCCCACAAAAAAGAAGAGTTCAACTATGCATGCTCAATATCTTTCCTAGACCCTTTTGGAATGGCAAGTAATATCTGCCTGAAATCTCCACCAAATATAATGGTCTTTCCACCGAATGTTTGACGAACAGCCGGCCGATTACTGAAACGCAAAATATCCCTCATAGTCTGATCTAGAGCCTCAAAACAACACATGTTCATCATAGGTATCTCATCCCAAATAATTAGTTTAGTCATTTCTATAAGCTTTGCTGGAGGACTTCTAAGTTTAATATTGCATGTTGAATCTTCAGTTGCAGTAAGTGGTATAGCAAATCTGGAATGCACCGTTCTTCCACCTGGAAGAAGAAGGGATGCTATACCACTTGATGCTATGTTTAATACTATATCTCCTCGGGATCTCAGTGCAGCTAATAGAGTTCTCCACAAAAAAGTTTTCCATGTTCCACAATGTCCATATAAGAAGAAGACCCCCCACTACTGCCATAAACATCATTCATTACTGTGTCATATACACCACGCTATTCATCTGTCAAGTCAGATAATAACCTAGAATGTTCCTCTACCAGAGCAATTTTATCATACCTTAACTCTTCATAAATCAAACTATCATCAATAGAAGGAAAGTCTGAAATATTAGGAAAAGGCATGCATGCATAGTCATGTATACTCTTTTCTCTCTGTTGCAACATCTTCTCAATTTCCACCAGACAATAATTTTTGATCTCATCCTCAATAAGTTGCAACTCCATGAAAAAATAAATGGAATCAAAGTCAATTTCCAAAAGGCACACAAATAATAAACCACTTAATTTTTCGGTAAAGAGTAGAAACTAAGTAACACAAAAAGTAGAAAGTAGTATAGTGTTTAAAATATATCACCTTGGTTGTTCAAATTCTTTCTAAAATTATAAAGAATGTCATCCAATAAATACTGTCAACACTTCTCCCAAACCACATCAGGCTTGGTCAAACAATCTGACATCAATAACGTGACAAATAGATTTCGAAGAGCATGCGCAGAGCCCCAGTGACTTTCCTCAGTAATTCCATCAACATACTCTCTGTCATCATCAAGCAATCCACGGGCGTAGCAAGCCGCTCTAAATGTAGCATACAGAGTTCCATTGAATGTCTTCAAGTCATCATAACTAGTGGCACCACGAACAACATTCAATAATACTCTCAAGTAATACTTTTCTCCTGCTCCAGGACGCATAAAATAAATACGTCCAACTGTAAACCCATACTACCTAGGAACCCATTCTCTCGTTGGCTGCTTCTATGTGAACTTCTGAGGGAATTCAACGTAAGTAAGCTTTCTTGCTTCAGGATACTTTTCATTTGCCTTCATCCACGCTGCAAATTTTGTTGAATTAACAGTTGGGTGATTGATAACTGCCTCAACCGTATCCCTTGAAGAGTAAAACACACTATGCTTACCTGGTAAGTGGAAGCTCAACCGTTCAACAGCAACATCCCTGTAGTGAATATGAAACCAAAAAATTCTCTAGGCAGCCTCACATGCTGAGATATAGCAACAATCGTAATACATTTTTATCTCATCGTCTTTTTCATTTTTAGAAATGTCAGCAGTCTCAGAAAATGCCACTGTGATTCGGTCATTGCCTTTATTTATGTACTTGAATTGGTATTTAATGGACTGCTCTGATTGCACCATTCAACATTAATATGTGCCCCATATTTAAGCAGTAATATGCGATTGTATGGGATCACATACCTGTTGTCAAGTAGCACACCATTTTTTTCAACTTTTCTTTCGGTGTCTCTCCTTCTGTAAATTGGAAAACTGCTAGGGTTAATGGTTGTGCATTGTTTGAACTTCTTTGGGAAGGGCTTTGAACACCGACCTTTCTCCATACAAAGATAATTCTTGTTTAGTTGTCCACATGGTCCATGAATCATTAGTTCTTTTATGGCATTGTAATATTCAGGCTCATAAGTATGATCTGGAATCCCTGCAGATATTATCTCATCAATGTATGAAGCAGATATATGTTTGTCCTTATGAGATACCCACAACACAATATGTGTACGTTTCTGAAGCTCTACAGTATATACAACTGATAACAAAAAATAAAAACTGTTTAAAAAAATATCATAACATAAAGAAACATAGACCAAAACAATTGACAACAAAATAATAAACACATGAAATTTTTGGCATAAATGTAAATGAAGTTACAATTTTACCTGCTTTGACTTCACCAAACAACTTGTTCTTCTTCACGTCTTTGATAAGTTGATCTAATTTAATTTTGAATATTTTGCAGATTATGTCTGGACAGTCTTCTGGCCTCAAACCTCTTTTCTCAACAAAATGAACTATTTTAGGTCATTTCGGATTGCACGTAAACGTGATAAATAGATGAGGATAGCCAGCCCAACTACAAATAGCCATTGCATCTTGGTAATTCTGAAGCATATGGCGAGCACTACCAGTGAATGAATTAGGCAACACAATGAGCTGCCCTAACTTGGCTGGGTCTGTCCACCACGGCCAACCGCCTCAGCTAAACCACTTTACAACTCACTTCTCAGCTCTCGCTGATGAGATATAATAAAGGCCAATAGCGATGATTCAATCATTGTATAACCGTTGACCAAAAATTGTTGAAATAATCTTTTTGCTCTTAATATATATGGAGACTCTTTGTTTCTTTCTTGCAACCTGTAAGCAAAGAACTCTTTCATGGTCACTTTCTTTCTACCTCTAGAAGATGTTTGTGTTACTTGTGTCAGATGCACATCTTCCCTATATCCATCATGTCCATATGGGAACAACAATGGGTATTGCAAGCCAAGAAAAGATGGATTCAACTCAGACATGAATTGAAAAACTCCACACTTTGTTTGTACAACAATATCTCGCTTTTTTTTATTCACACTAAAGTCATCCTCAATCAGTGCTGCAACTTCTTTTTGTTGGAGAGTGTTATAAGTTCTTCCATCTGATTTCCTCTTTCCAATGAACTGATTTCCTCTTTTTGTTGGAGAGTGTTATAAGTTCTTCCATCTGATTTCCATCTGATTTCGTTTCATTGAATCAGTCTCTGGCCATTCTAAATGACTGAGCATGAACATTATATGTATCAAGCATATGCTTTAGATCAGAAACAATCATATCATGCAGATTATTCTCAGTAGTAGACCTGTTACATGGGGCCACATGATTTCATTAGTAATTATACTAAAATTGTTGAGATGTATGAATTAAAACATAAATTTGATTTCAGACAAAGAAATTATATATTTAAGTGACAAACCTGACAGATGCAATTCTGGCTGCAATCTCCTCATCAGAGTCTGATAAATACATCTATAAAAATTTAGGTGCCTTACCATCAACAGGGAATAGGCGACCAATCCTATGGTAGTTTTGCCCGTTTAACCTAAATATCGGTGGTGCTCTCCCGTATTTATCTCTTTATCTATTTTTCCACCCATTGAAGTGAATGAAACATCGAGTTATATGATCGAATGTTTTCAAGAAAATGCTTGCTCCTTTCATCCCATCCAAATATCAAATCATTGAGAACCTTAGGAGGTTCTTTCATATGGGGAAGCACAACATTTCCTTGATTGCAACAAAAGGAGAATTTTGGATGCTTGGTGTTGACATCTTTTTGTATCCTCTCAGCATACCAAAATATAGCACCGCAGTATTCACACTGGTGAATAGGGTCCCCAAGATCATCATACTTTAAAATAAAATACTAATGATCATCGAAAAGTGAAAAATTAACCATTCATAACTATTTCGCCATTTAACGATCGTATAGTGTAGCCATCTAAATATCAAGGCACGTCATTTATTTTATTATATTTAGAAAACAGTCATGTCATTTATTTATGTGTAAGCCGAATCAATGAACTAAATAATAGATTAATATAGTTGCTATTATAATATTTAAAACCACCATGTTCTTAGAATTTAATAAAAGAAGGTAAGAGTTCAATATAGATTCCAAGCTAATTGATACAAATTGACATATATAGGTATCAAAAGTCCATGACAAATTAGTACCTGGAACTACACAACATTCATATTCAGCATCATCCTCTGTTGAGTAAAGTTCAAGATAAGGTCAGTTAGTGAATGGGACAAAAATCAATAAAAATCAATTAAATAAAAACAAAAAAGGAGAAAAAAATAGTGGCACATCGTATTTACATACCATCACATATAGCATTGTCAGCTTCATTGCCAGATGCATCATCAAAGAAGTTTTCAAACTTATCAGCTGAAAATTAAGAAACAAATGATGGTAAAAATATTAAAACGCGTTAAGAACAATAATTTACGAAAGAATATTTACTGTCATTTTTATATCAATTAATAGCAAACTCACACTGGCGGTAATCAACCATATTTGCATCAACTAAATATAGATTGCTTGGTCCAGGAATATCTAGGCCACTATTCCCAATACTTGTCTGAACATTATGAGCTGTCCTCTTTTTGGAACATGTATTATGCCGAACACCAAGGTTCCTGCTATGAAGTGGTATATCAACTGGTTCTTTTGCAGCTGAATTTCGCGTATCAAGAACTATATGAAGATAGATGAAGATCAATAACAATTCAACGATTAAAATGGTAATATCAAAGAATCATTAAAATATAACATTACCATTAGTGACATCACTCATAGGGGTCCTTAAGCGAATAGATGACCGAGCTTCATGTAAACCACCAATAGAAATTTTGATAAAATCATTTGAGGTGCTATCAAGCCTAGACTTCTTCGCATTAGAATCAATAATAGAACCAGTATCCAACTGATTTATGTTCTCATCTCGGGGTCTTCCTCTTCCACTAGAAATTGTAGTTGATTTTGTCAATTTCCTCGTTTTACCGTTGCAGAAACTATATCTATTTTAATATTTAAAAAAAAAACAATATCACCATATGTCAAAATGATTATCAATATAACTTGAAACAAAATTTATTTATACAAAAGTGCAAAAGTTGAAAAATTATGACA
>CAVNYN010241935.1:0-10147 GCA_963692815.1 Nyctanthes arbor-tristis | reverse complement strand
ATGCTTCCAAAAGCAGCTCCAAGAAATCCCAGAAAGGTACCAACAATAAGTTGCCAATTGAATTTCAGCTCCTGCAGATAAACATATATCATCAGATTGTCACACATTTGGAGTCTCCCACAACAGTGGAACTTTCCATCCTTAGCAACCTAAATTAACCATGTAAACTCGTAACAGATTTTAAGAAATAATATATAGCAATAACGCAAGTTTATGATTATATAGAGACTAGAAAAACACATATTTGTCCAACTCTCCCGGGGTAAAGGAAGTTCACTCATCTTTTGAATGATGTGCTACAAGAATAGTGATTTTGAGGCGTCTGGGTATAGTAATATAATCAGACCAACTCGTTAGCTGGGCCGAGCCAGATCGGAAGAGCGCGAAACCAGTGGGTCTATCCAGCTAGCCCAATTCTTTCCCCTTAAAGTTTTGAATGATACCCAATAAAAAAAGTTAGCCCAATTATTTAATTATTACTAGCCCAACAATAAGACAAGACAAACCCAACCCTCCCTAAACCATAATCCAATCCTCATTGAAACATCCAAAGTTACACAATTCATGAAACTTCCCACAAAATAAATAAATAAATAATAATAATAGAAAAAAGTGATTTCTACTTTCTAGATTTTCTTGAAATGGAAAATAAACAAACTTTGAAAAAAAGAGGAAAACGACCCATATACTAATTTTGGTAGTGTAATTCCACTCCTAACAATTTGCGAACCCCCGAGAAGGGGGGCTCCACCCCTTCCAAACCCTCAGCACTTCCCTCTGTAATTTCAACTCAGTCCTATACAGTCCGTCTCTGGGTATAATACCAGCGACTTATGTAATTTCGGGATAGATGCTTACATCAACGACTGATATTATGCTACACAACAAAAATAGAGGTATACTTAATTCAACTATAGTTATTTCTTTGCATTTTCCGGAAATTTATGTTTCTTTATTTTCATTTTTCATTACAAATTAATCCAAACTTTCTAACCTATAGTGACTTAGCCCCTTAAGAAAAGGGATATCACACTGAATAGTTCCTAAATCAAATCGCCAAACTCCAAATTCCAAAGTGAATAACTACTAAACGTTGGCCAAAAAAAAAAAAAACTACAAAACGGGCATATCCTGCACAAAAAAAAAAAAAAGGAAAAAAAAAAGAAAGGGAATTAAGATTAAACGTAGTCCAAGCAAATTAAAGTAGAAAAATAAACTGAAATTGACTGACCGGCCAAACGTGCTGGTAACCGGATCCTTTGGCTCGCCACATGAAATTCACAAAAGATGTCAAAACATCAGAATCAGAAAACCCGTTTGCTTAATGTGAAAAAGATTCAATCTTTGAGCTCCTTCTTTCAGCAGAAACAAGTACTGAAGCCAACAAAAAGCTCCATGCAACTGCAAGCAAAGGTTTAAAAGCCCTCCATTTTCCTTGATTCCATGCCATTTTCAAACCCAACATTCTTATTTTTCTATTACCAGCAAATCAGTTCTTCTGTGATGTTAAGAGTTTATATATTGAATAGAAGTAGAATCCCCTGTTATTTTCTTGGTGGGAAAGCGAAAATGGAGGAGGGAAATGTGAATGCATGCAAAAATTATTCATCCTCGGAGGGTAGGGGGGAAAGTTAGAAAAATAATGAAGTCATAAATGCAACAAAGTAAAAGTTTGACAAAATAGACATGTAGTCTATGTTACACATGTTACTTTAAAAGTATAGCATAATAATGTGTTAAAAAACATAAAGACATGCCTTTGTCTTATTTGATAGAGTTCAATAATAATTAAAATATATATGATAATTTATCTCAGAGTGTCATTATACAAAAATGATGATTGCAGATTAGGGTCCCATTTCCCCGTCAAATAAATAGGAATTTACCGTTTGGCAATCATTTAAAAAAGATGAGATTATAATTGGATTTAAAATTCAAATTTTGTATTAGTGTCGTCATTTAATTGTTTCATATAGAGGTAATGATTAAAATAATGTGAAAATTCACATCACATCAGATATATGGTTTAATAGTGTGTTGTCTTGTATCTAAAATTTAAAATTTAAAATTTAAATTAATTGATAAATATAGCAAATTATAAAAGCTAGCCAAACAAAGTGGACAAACAAGTACCATATGCCACCGTTTCTTGAAGTTACAGTCTAATAAATGTATCGGCCAATATATATCACATCAATAACGATACGGATGGCGGCAAGAAAGCCGATGAAACCTAATAGCCACATGCATGTACTCGACTCTATTGGAACATAAAATACCCAATTAAACGGGGTAATTGGCTCAGAGATAAGATAAACAAATTAAATTCGGCCCGACTCGAAAATGAGTTGGGGAAGGGTATCATAGTTAATACCGTCTCCTAGCCCTTTAGTTGTTCCATGTCAAAAACAAAAATATCCAGAAAACTCCAATAGTTAAAAGAGAGTAAAAAATGATGATCAAGAATGCCTAATAATTTCAAGCACAATTAAAAATGTCAATACTATTCTTTAAACAAAAAATAGAAATAAAAATATACAAATATATAAATAGGCGAATAATAAAGGGGGTGCAGGAGGAAATGTGAAGGCATACAAGAATTATTCATCCTCAAAGGGTGGTGCATGAGAAAATCCAGAAACATATATACTGAAGTGATGAATGTAACAAAGTAGAAATTTGACAAAATATGGTACATGTGACTTCAATTAATATCGTAATAATGTGTTAAAAAAACAAAAATGCTAAAACACGTGCTTTTCTGATACATTCAATAATTAACTGAAATGATAATTTAGGTCGAGTGTCGACGACTTGATTTTAATTATACAAAAATGATAATTGCAGTTTAGGGTCCCATTTTCTCTATCAAATAAATAGAATTTATTTATTATTAAACTAATAATTGATTACAAACAAACAAGAGCAATATGCATGGAACATTCAAATTATGAAGATAAAATGGTAATTTTGACCAAACGTCAAAAGTTCGGCGAGATTATGCCCCCAGACATCTTATGTGGCGATCTTTGATTAAAACATGTGGGTTGTCCCACCGTGAGTTGTCGCATAATAAGACAATTCACATGTGAGTTGTATAATTAGAACATGTCAAGTGTGCATGCATATGGCGGAATTAGTTTGCCAAACGTACGTTAGCTTGTGAATGGAACTAGATATAATGATGGTGTTTGATCAAAAATTATCTCCTACTAGATGTATGGCGGGATTATCCCTCCATACGCACACATAGCAGAAGATTATTGGAGAAACTTAAATACTATGGGCCCAAGTATGTAGGGTCCACACAATTGTTCCAATAATCTCCCTTTATGTGTGTGTATGGCAGGATAATCCCGCCATACATCTGGCGAAAGATCATTACCGGGTGTTTGATATATGCTTTGGACAAATTTTCCAACTTTGGACAAATTTTCCAAGAATCATCGCATCTCTTTATTTATATTTGATAATTAATCAATTACAACAATACATTTCAAATATTTTTAAATCTCATTAGCTGTTTTAATATTTTCATTATAATCTCCCCTAAAATATCCCAAAATAATGAATACAATTTTTTTAAGAGACCATGTCATCTCCAATTATTAAGACCACAGGCAAACGTAGGCCTGTACCTGATATAAGTCCGATGAAGTGGCCGTCTCGGGGCCGTAAGTCTTGGGACCCAAAAATATGGAAAAATATTTTGTGGTTAATAAATATATATACAATTGTTTAAACAATATTTTTAAACTTAGTCTAGTGGAACAATTTTAAATTTTTTTCTATAAAATGTTTAAGGATTCAAATGCTCGCTGCATTATTATTAATGTTAATTTTATTTTAAGGAACTTATGAATAGTCACAATTTTCTTTTAAATTATTTATTTAAGTTTCAATTTTTTAAACTTAATTTTATTGAGAAGAATAATATGATTTTTTTAAATTTTTGGTTTTAGTTGTAATTGATCTAGTAATCTAAGAAGTTATTCAACACTTACAATAACATACAATATTTTTAAGAATAATAGAAGTGTAAAATAGTTCAAAAAGTTATAAAAAGTTTTAAAAAATCTTTAATGAAAGTCTATAGAGTTTTGAGATGTTCAACTAAATCCATAATAGTTATTTAATATTTTATAAAATTCATAAAAGTGATTCACTTAAAAAAATGTGTGCGTTATAAAAATCTTCAAAAGCTCCAAACAGGAACACCTTCACCCTCACTTTCATTTGCATATTTTGTTTTAGTGTAATATGTTAAGTTCTCATCTTCTTCAAAAAAAATTTTTTTTTCCATATAGAACTCATATATAATAAGTTGCCCTATTATTTTTTTCCTTCCTATTTGCTAATTTGTCAAGGAAAAATAAAACAAAATTCGAACAAGCACTATGACACTGGGGGCCAATTTTTACATCTCGACTTAGGGCCCCCAATTTTCAGGTCCGGTATTGTGCAAATGTAGCGTCAAGTGGCACTCACGTGACTGACTACTGTCAAATTGCTGTCACACGTTCACCAAGTGGTGTTATTGGACATCCATGTGCCATGCCATGTGATAGTTATGTGTGTGTATCATGCATATACATTGTCTCCACAAAAAAAAAAAATAAATAAATATTTTATACTTGAGAGAATTTTCCAAAAAAATTAGTTCCCAATTCCTCTATGATTCTAATAAATTACAACGCATTTTACATTTTTAAATCTCATCAACCATTTTATATCTCTCTTTATCATAATCTCCCCTAAATATCCCAAAATGATGAATTCAAATATTTGTTTGTGTCATCACCATGGTTGCCAAATGGGATGCAATGTTTGGACCCTGACGGGTCCCTCCCATTACCTTGGGATTCATTTCTTTTCTTTTTTTTTTTAATTATCCGTCTTGGGATTCATTTCTTGTCAAGACATGTATGTGGGGATTCCAATATGGATTCAAATCTGGTCCTAGAGGGCTTTTTTTTTTTTTTTAGAGTTCAATAATTTAAATAATATGATATGATTATACAAAAATAATTGCAGTTTCAGGGTCCCATTTCTCTACCAAATAAATAGAAATTATTATAATAATAGTTTATAAACTGATAAAGTGCGCTTCTACAATATGTCACATCTTCTTAAAGTGATGGACCTGTCATGTCAAAATCACACTAATAAGAATAGAAATGACAAAACAACTGGTCAAACTCGATACTCGTGAGTACCTAACCCTACTGGCACTTGAAATACCGGCCTAAAATTGGGGCCGAAATAGGTTAAAGAAACTTGGCCGATTTGAGAATAGGTTGGGGAAGGTTATCGTAGTTAATAGTTTTAACATGTCCCCAGCTCGTTAATTGATTCATGTCAAAAATAAAAGTTTGACATTTATTAATATCCCAATATTTTATATTTAATTTCATTTCATTTATTTTTCTTTTTCTTTCAAATTAAAGTTAACTAATTAATATCCCCACTTTAAAATAATTCAATAATTATTAAGTCGTAATAATTTTTACATACAATCTACCCATGAAAATTATACGTTTTTGTTTTTATTATTTAAGGTTTTTTACACTTAGCGTTCCCAACCTTTCATGTTTTTATGGATTACGTCCCTAACTTTTAAAGAAATTTCCTATTTTGCCCCTGGTAGCGGAAACTATTAAATTCCACCGTTAAGATTAGTGGCATTTTCGATAACATACAAAAAATTGATATTTTAACATAAAAAAATAAAACAAAAAAAGCAAAAACAAAAACAAAAACAAAAGAAAATGGGGGTGTGCAGTCCCCCATTCTGCCATTTCTTTGGCGGTCAGAAATGGCAGCTGTGCTTGCTGCCATTGGCAACAAGATGCGTTCTTGATGCCATTCCGATAGCAAGCACAGGGTAGAGTAGAGACTCCCCCCTGCTTCACTGAAAATGGCAGCATGGGGGAGACTCCCCCCTTGTTACCGTTTCCGAAAGTAGCATAGCCTGAAATAGCAGTAAGAACTTGAATGGGAGAGTCTTCCCCATTTTCTGCCATTCCGGCAGCAATAACAGGAGGGAAGACTCACCCCTTTGTTGCCATACAGGCAACAAGCACAGCTACCATTTCTAGCAACTATTTGGTTGCCGGAAATGGCCCATTTTTTTTGCTTTTTTATTTTTTTATTTTTTATATTAAAATATCAATTTTTTATATGTTACCAAAAAAGTGAATAGTTGGGGATGCTACGTGTAAAAAACCTTATTATTTATCATTTATTTTGTTGACATACATAACTTAATAATTAATAAAGTGCTTGGCAACTAGACGAGATTATAATGTGAATTATAATCTGTCACACGACATTATTTTATTGATTTTACTTTTTTCAAAAAGTCAAAAAGTAAATATCAAGCTGCAATTGTTTACTTTTTACTTAAATAACTAATAAAATGAGGTCACGTCGTAAATTATAATTCAAATTATAATCTCATGCAGTTGTCAAACACTCGGTAAGTCACACTATTTGATATATAAACATAAAATTAATTCATGTGCAAAGCACATGCTTATAACCAGCATGCGCCAAGTGCACACATTGAATCAATGATCACGTTAGCGTGTTTAAGGCGTACAGTTACGGCCCCATGCCAACTAGTGTCAAAGCTATATCATGTATAATTCTAGCTAGGCAACATATTTGATAAGTTTAAGTTGTTCCCAATCCAAAGAAGCTTCATATAAGTTATGTGATGTCTAAATTTCTTGAGAAAAGTCACTTTCTTCATATAAAGTGTTAGTTAAATAAAAAATGATAATGTACGTCAACTTCTGGATTTTTTTTTTTAAAAGAGTAGTCAATTTCTTGATTTTTAAAAAATAATAATAATAATAATTTTGTGAAGGAATCATAATGATTGCACTTATGGTCCCGTTTCTCTACGAAAAAAATTAGAACATAGTTACATTTTTTTTATCAATGAACATGGTTACTTATAAACAGACAAGTATGTCACTTCTTGTACAAATTATAAATGTTTCGGGTCGTCATAACAGCAATTATAAGTGAACCAATCATTTTATTGTGGGCAATGCCCTCCCATATATGGAAACAAGATGATACTCATTGGAAAATACCATACATCAGTACACCAATATATAACAAATTGTATATTGTATAAATGTACATGTGACCTATATGATAACTATTTATGAGAAAATGTTGTGAGATATGAGTTAACATGGTCCTAATAACTGTATACTTGTACAATTTATTATACATGTAGTATTGTTTATTTTTTCTTTCTTTGATGTGGAACACAATTGTGCGGAACATGTGGGAGGTGTATATATTAATTATTATTATTAAATAAAGACAATCGTGAATCATATGATGGTAGCAAAATTTTCTTCTTGAATTATTGCAGCGTCGGTCAGACTATAACCATATTAGCATTATCATAAGAGTTGTTGTTTTCGGTTGCCAAAAAAATAAGAAATCTTGTTGTCCAAACATTTGTTTCATAGAGAGGGACTTAATTTATTGTTAAATTAAGACTCTTAAATATATGAATAAAACCAATCATGGCATCGAAAATTGGGATAATATACTATTGCATTGGAAATTCGATAGGCTTTTTTTCAAAAGAATTCTCATTCAAAGTTATTTCTAACTATACATTTAAATATAAAAATAATTTACATGCAAAAAATTATAATTTTTCTTACTTTTCAACCACATATTTTGCCAGAAAATCACCTGTTCACGAAATCATTTTTTGTTTTTTTTTTTATATTACAAAAGAATGGTAAGGAAGGAGAATAGAATATTAAACCAACAGTTTGAGAAGATCAAAAGAGAAAAGAAATTGGTAAAATAGTTGTTGTAGTTCGAATCTAAATTAATTATCCTTAACTCACACTATTTTGATATATTCACTTAAAATTAATTCATTTTCAAATTAAGGACATACTTATAACTAGTATGCTCAAAATTATGCGTACCAGAATTCATGTGATGACTCAATTTCTTGAGAAAGGTCACTTTCTCCAACAAAAAAAAGTGTTAGTTAAATGAAAAATGATAATTTATGTCATATTCTTGATTTTTTTTTTAACAACCACTTCTTGATTTTAATTAGGCAAAATATATTGACATCACCCGTTTTTATAAACGCACCACATTTTAATTATATCTATAGTCCCTGAATGTTATTTACTTTCATATTTATATTCTCAACATTTTTGTTTTATTCTTTTTTTTGCGACCTACATATTAGTACATCTTCTTTTAAACAATGATTTTTGTCCAAATTTTTCTGTCATCATACTTTCAAATTATCAACAAAAATAATTAATTGTACTTAACTATTTCTTATAATTTACTAATTTAGTGGCTATTTGAAGCTATTTATTCAAATTGAATTATAAAAAGTTGAAATGAGTGATGTAATTTTAATAAAAGTTTAAAAGTTGTGGTTATAAATGAGCAGTTGTCAAATCAGTGGTAAGTGATATAATAAATTGTTTTGATAAAGAGGATCAAACAAGCACTTAATATATTTGGGTCTCTTTCTTAACTAAATTTTTGTCCAGAAAGCTTTATTAAATACCAAATATGCTAGTTAATGACATTTTTGAGAATAAAAAGTGACGGAAAAAGTTAGGAATATAGATACAATAATTAGTAAAAGTTAAGGTTACGAAATACAATTAAAATGTAGTACTTTTATAAAAAAAAAGTGCAGTGTCAATATAACAACCATTTTAATTACATAACAATGACAATCTAGTTAAATGTTGGCTAAAAAAAAGTGATATCGGTTTATGATCCCTATTTCTCTATGAAATAAATAGAATATAGTTGCTTATAAACGGACAGTTGGCATGTTTACAATGTGTCACGTCTTGTGTAGTAGTTATGAACATTTCCCGTCATCAAAACGTCAATAAAGTGACTGGTGTTCATTTATAACAAATTATAGTAATGGACCCCTATATTTTTTTATTCTTTCTTATGTACGTGTTTTTTATTTTTTATTTTTCTTTATCTTCGACCTATTATCGAAAGACTTGTGTCATAGAACAAAATATGCTTGAGAGACTTGTATCATAGAACTCCATTTATATTTGTTTATCAAATACATAAAGATGAAATAAATTTCATCATATTTTTCATGAAAAACAATTCTGACCACTCAGGATGTCGATGTTTTATAGTTATTGGCTCTTATTGACATTATTCAACCTTGTGCTGGTCAATTATCCATTGTGCTTTGAACAAGTACAATAGATACCCAAAGAGTTATATTCAATGAAGTACAATGCAAAGAGTTAAGTTCAAGAAAGGTAACAACAATAAGTTGTCAATTGGATAGTTACTGACTCTGATTGGGTCAATATATAATCAATTATGTTTTGAACAAGTACAATAGATGCCCAAAGAGTTATATTCAATGAAGTACAAATTAAAGAGTTAAATTCAAGAAAGGTACGTAAGAATAATAAGTTGTCAATTGGATGAAGGAAAATCTTTTAATTTTGTATTTTACCTTTACATATTTTTTTCTAATTTTTTTATTTACCCCTAACCAATTAATTAAAAAAGAAACTCTTCTTTTTTCAACTAAATACATGTTGGAAAAAAAAAGTAACTTTTTACCATAATTAATAAGTTAAAAGATATGCTAATAAGAGTCAACTTCCCAGGTCTAATTATGAATGCACAATTTGTTGTAACATGTATGTCTAAAAAAAATATGTAAAAGTTTTAGTGTTACTTTTTACATTTTTTTACTAATATGTTAATCTTTCATATTTCATTAATTTTAATTTTGATTTAAGTAACCTAGAATTTATAATTCATTTTTCTTTTTGTTTCAAACTAAATTAATTAATATCACTGCATTAGAATAATTCAATTATTAATTAGTCCTAATAACTTTTACATCTATCCATGAAAATAATACTTTTTTTATTTTATTAATCATTTGTTTTGTTCAAAATATTTTACTTAATAATAACTCACATTATTTGATATCGTCACTTAAAATTGATTCATGCGCAAAGCACATACTTGTAACTAGTATGTTTAGGACTATGGTGTACCGTAGAATTTTATTTCCATTTCCACTTGTGTGCCAAATATGCAGTAATGATTTTTTCTTTTTCCATTTTTTTAA
>CAVNYN010241934.1:0-17482 GCA_963692815.1 Nyctanthes arbor-tristis | reverse complement strand
TTTAGGTAGAACAAGTCTGGAAACACATCAAAATATCTGCCTATGCACAACCGCTTTCAAGAATACACACATATCACTAATGTTTTCTATATTTTCTAACGTATATATCTACATAATAATACTAATAATTTGTTTCTTTCTATCTTCGGTTATACATATACATGCCAAACAAGTACTCATTTTGTATTCACATCACATTATATATACTCAAGCCATTTACATATTCTCTCTCATTTCATTTCACCCGTCTTCAATCTTCATCATTCTCTTCATGTACTTGCACAAAACAAAAGCCATACCATACCAGCTTTATATTCAAGCCTTCTGTTAATGGTAACAAACTTTTTACATCAATTTTTCTTCTTTTCTTTTTTTTCCCCTTGTAAAACATCCACTTGCTACTTTTCTTCATCTCAATGCTTACATAGTCCTTATTGTTTCATCGTAACAGAGTTCTTATTGTTTCATCTTAACAGCTCACTGCCCTTTGTCATAGTTGATCAAGATGACCTCACCATACTGTCTTATACCTGAGATTGCTCATAACCCTAAACAATGAAAATGGAGAGTCGAAGTTATTGACGCTGGCAAAAGGCTACCTACAAAATCTAAAAGCAGTGGAGCTATATTCCAAAATTTTCTACTAAAGGATCTCCACGCATATGAAAATCTACACATCATACCTATTTTATTTACAATATGCTTGATTGGATATATTTTCCATGGAAAATGTCAAATTCTTAAAAAAAAAAAAAAATCATCTTGTTGAAGGGTATGATTGACAAATGAAAATGTAATTGAAATTCCATGGTACAATGATTTTAAATATAATTAAATTCTCTCACATGTGTTGCACAGTTATATTACATAAAAAAATATTATGAAATCTCATCGAATTTAAGCAACAAAAAATATTATGAAATTTCCTATATAAAATATATTATGAAATTTCATGAATTTAAGTAAAAAAATCAAGAATCATTTTAGATATCAACCAAATAAATTATTAATAAATTTTGTGTATGAGAGTTGAACATGCCTTTTTCAATATGGATGACAAATATAAGTCCTTCAAAAATTATTGAGCTAAATTTAGTGTCATCTCTAACATAAATCAATATCTTAATTTGATCAATGCTCGAAACTCAGGTTATGATATAATTTGAAATTCTTGTTATTAGCCCATTGCCAGCTTATTAAACTAGTACATTTCGTTTAACCAATGTATTGGATATCTATATAGATTATGTTCATTGAAAATTTGATCAGTTATAGGGATTGAAGCGGTAGAAGATAAGGCAATAGGGCGCAAACCGATATGCATCAACCATGAATTAGTTAGCAGATTTATAGGGAATTTCAAGGAAACAGCAAAAGCAGATTTTTAGGGAAATCTATAATCTATAATATCTATAATAATATAATAAAAGCTGAAGTAAAGAGAATCTTTTTCCAGCCCAAAGATAGAATCAGAATCTGGAATCAGAAACTACTTTTTTTGCTGGCCATATGGTAATTGCTACAACAATGGTATTAGTGACTGCTTAATAATAACTACCCAGCTTTCATATGCAGTTTTCTCTATAGTGATGGTAACTGTTTTCAGCTTGTTTTTTAGTAACTGTTGTTTTAATGCAACTATAAAACAAGAAAGCTAGGTTGCTAAAAGACAGTCTTTAACAAGAAATACTCAACGCAGTAGCTGCCAATTAAAAGATTGAAGAACAAATAATCAACTAAAAATGAGTTCATTTAATGCTTCCTTGACGAGTGATTTTTAAGCGTTCGCTTTCATCTTTCATTTTGACTTTCGACTTTCAAGGTAAAAAGTGAGTAGCAAAATTATAGGTTTTTAGCATTGTAAACTTGAAAGAATATATGGCAGTGACGAGTGAACAGTGAGGAACTAGAAGCCATAATTTTTTGAGACTTTTGAGTGAAGAGAGCAAAGTTCAGAGATTTCCTCATTTGATTCATGTTCGATTACACACACGAATCGGTCTTTAAATTCTCGATATTTGGGGTTTTAGTTTTCTTTCTCTTTCAACATCTGTGTGGTTCAGCATCTCTCTCCCTCGTTTTGGTGATTCATCTGATCCCATTGCAGAAAACCTATCTGACCCTTTTAGTCTGCACCTCTCTAATTTTCATCCATAAAAAATCTTCCCTTCTACAAGTTCTGTACTCATCTTTCACTCTACTTCTCTCCAATTTTTCATTCACAAAATTTTCCCTAGTGTAAGTTCCTAGCTCAAAATTTCAAAAATTCCAACCTAAATTGCATGAACGGTAGTCTAATAGTTCACCAAAGTTACCACTTTGGCCTAGAATAATGATAGGTCACCAGAGGTCGCATGTATTGGACTTATGTGTATGGTATATTTGTAGTTCTTGCTGTTTTTATCCTAATTTTAATATTGGGTGTATATTTCTTCGTATTTTTTGTTGATTTATCTAGTCTAATTTTGTTTTCTAGGTTTGTGATAAAATCTTCAGATTTATTGTTACGACCTGAATCTTGCTATTTAATGCTATTCTATTTTATGATCAAAGTCAAAGATGAAATAGTCAAGTCAAGGTCAAAATTAAATTATTTGAGTCAAAGTCCAAGTCATCAAAGGGAGATCGGAAGAGCACACGTCAAAGATTGGAAGACTTATATGTAAATAAGATTTTGTCAAGGACTAACTTATCTCAAGCAACATTTGGTCCAATTTTCCTTTACTTAAATGTCCTTTCTTGCTTTTTGGGACCATTACATTACATAAACACACTGCAGTCATTCTGCCGAGGAAGAAGAGAGAAATGGAAGGGGAAAAAAGGAAAAGAAAGAAAAAAAAGAAATGAAAAGAGAAAGAAGTGAACAATTTTGACATGGTTAATGCGGTTTGATCTTGGGCTGTTGATATCTTTGTACAATTTCATATGGGTCAGTGAAAGAGTTATTTTTGGAGTTTATGTATTTTCTTATGAGCAATAAATTTATGGTTTATTCTTTTGATTTGAGGCTAAATAATTAGTGTTTATGTTGTAAGGATGATGGGTTTTAATTTTTAGCTCCTACTATCTATTGTGGTTTGATTTTCATAAACCCTAGAAATAGAGAAATTGGGGATTTTTTGTAATGTGATCTTTGACGGTGAAATATAAGTAAGATATTGATGAAATACTAGTTGAATGGGTTTAAGATGGAATAATGTTATTGAGAATCATTAATTTGATGTTAAAAAGTGTATGTAGGAATTAAAGGTAAATGGAGATATGCATAGATGGGATGTTGATGAAATGGATTTGATAATCATCTTTATTTGTGTATGATTGTAAGTGTATTAAAAATGTAATATGTGGTTGGTAAAAATTGATATTATCACATAAAGAAGTTGAAATGGATCTATGGAGAAGATATGGATAATGACATAAAGGAAAAATATGAGTTGATTTATCAAGTTGTGAACAATTAAGTGAAATAAGTAAAATAGAAATAAAGAGGATAAACGGGAAATTGAGAGTTGTAGAAATAGAAAGTGAAATAAGATTTTGAGATCTATTCGTATGTTATTGATTTTATTTGATATAATATGAATGTGATGCGTTGGAAAGAAGCAAAAGGATAAGTTGGAAACAAAATCTATTGTGATTAACTAAAGGATTGATATTAGGTGAATTTTCATGGCAAAATCTTATGGGACTTATTTTTATATGGTTGATTTTATTTGGTAGAGTGTTATTCGACATTCTAAGGCACGATGACATGATGTATTTTAAGAATTATCATTGGATATATGATTTGATGTGTCTAACATCAGAGTAATTAAAAATTATTATTAACAAGTGATTTTCATTCCAAAGAATTAAGTGGATTTATATTTCTTATTTAGAACAAGGGTATTAGATATTAAAGCGGATTATTATATTCCTTGTTTAGTATGCGATGTTGTATATTAAATTGGAGTGTTATGTTATGATTGTAGATGATGATGAGCCAGTTTGGAAAGGCATGCCAGTCGAGCTATTTACAGTCTTTAGCTCTGTGAGTGGAAAAATAATTTTTCAAATATTAAGCATGATTTTCGTTATGTCCTATTGAGTATTATACTTTCTAAAAGTCAAGCATAGTTCCATTATTTTAGCGATCAATGAAATTCTTAAAATGTTTGCCTTTATAATGAGATTTGAAAAAGTAAATAGCTATGTTATTACATTAAGAACTTTTATGAAAACACGTTTATGTTATATCATAAAATTATTTCAAAAACATTGTATGTTATGAAATTCATACGAAAACATGTTATCCTATATTATGAAATTCTTGCGAAAGTATGGTATGGTATGTTATGCAATATTTACGAAAGCATGTTATAAGAATTATTTTAAAACCACCATAAGTACCTATGTGATTATTACCTCCTTTGCACTGTTGTGATGTGTTTCACAGTATATGGCTATGTTATGTGTTTACCTGCTTTGCACTGTTGTGATACGTTCCACAGTGTTAAACTACATTATGTACAGGTCTTTGGGACCCATTGTTATGCGCACATTGGCTTTGGGCCATTTATGGTGATGTTAGCATTTGGGGTTTACTCTGCATGCGTATGACTATGTTATGTTATGTGCTGGGAATTATGTTTTGTGTATCAAGACTATTCTGTACATGTGGTTAACTGTTCAGTAGTACTATTGATGGATTTTATAATGATTGTTTAAATGAAATTATTTTCATCATCCAGCATTTTAACGATTTCACTATAATTCTTGACATGAAACAATTTTAGCAATATTGACAATATTTCATGGTAAGTGACTTGTCGTATTATTTAGTTAAAGAAAAATGTTGTTGATCCTCATTTAAAATTTCACAACATTTTAAATTATAGCCATGTATTATCAAGTTCAAGATATTTTAGATCGGAAGAGCGTCGAAAACTATATATGTATTTACAAACTTATCTACTCATTGTGTTACAGCTTATATCTTCTAACGTTTTTCTTATAGGAACTATAGCTATGTATTATCAAGTTTAAGATATTTTCAAAACTAAATAATATGGAAAACTATGTATTATTTGCAAACTTATCTACTCATTGAGCTACCAGCTTATATTTTCTAACGTTTTTCTTATAGGGAGGGTGGAGTTTGAGCATCTATTGGATTGCCTGTGGAGTTCTCAGTCGGTCACCACTATTGCATCAATTTAAGAATTTTCATTACACTTTTAACATATGTGCCAATCATGATTGGAAATTAGTTTCATAAGTAATTGTTTTCAAGATCATTCAGACTCTGTGTAATTATATTTCTCGACATGCATTTAGTGTTAACGATTGTTTTGAATTTAAATATATTGAAAAGTATTCCAATTTTATATCATAGTGACGAATTGAGTTATTGATTAAAAAACATATTTGCTTCATTTTATACAGTTTGTTTGGATGAGATGATTTATAATTTTAGGTTGAATAAGTCCATGGTACAGGGGAAACTTTGTCAAAATTTTTATAAAATAATTTTAGCCCAAAAGTTTATATGCTTTCAAGACAAGCTTTTAGTTTGCCTTGGCAGTGGGCCCAGGTCAAGCTAGTGTCCATTGTCGGTGCACGCCACGTGTCAGATAGAGTAGGTTGGCCTTTACGGTCTACAAAATGCTTTGATTCAAAGAATTTCTAAGATTAAATTACGGGGTGAAGATTAAATTAACCCTATAAATTGGGATGGTGAAATGGAAAATTAGGTTCAGCTTCTTTATTTCATTGCGGGAAAAGCATGATGACGAGGACTTAATATAAAAACAAGAGAGCAAAAATTAATTTTATATTCATGTTTCTTAATCACTTTAAAACCTTAACTAAAATGGAAATCCCACAATTTACCCTTTTCCCCATAATTTAATCTTAGAGATTCTTTGAGAAATTGGGACTATGGTCGCAAATTTATCCGCAGTTGCTGAAGACGGAGCAGAATATAGTGCTCGTAACTATGCACTGGTTAAAAAAAGAATGAAGCAAGGAATAAGTGTAGATGAGAACTGTACGCAGGAAATAGAAAAGGCACAATGAATACCGTCGAGATTTGAGGTTGAAAAGAAAGATGGAAGAAGGTGGTAGTATAGATGGTAGAAGTTTGAGAAGTAGGAGCACTGCTATGGAAGGTCATTTGGAGCATCCTAATGAGCGTAAATGAAGAGTGTAAGATAGTGTTTAGATCGGAAGAGCATCCATACTTTGAATCCTTAGCTACATCATTATGTTGTGGAATATCTAGATAAAACATTAAAAGATGTGAATGATTCTGATTTACCATCTGGGGACAAATTTGTAGTCCTAGGTGGAGATTTAAGACAAGTTTTACTTGTCATTTAGAGAGGAACAAAATATGATGTCATAAGAGCACGTCTTGTGAATTCTTACTTCTGGCCTTCTTTCATAAAATTAAAATTAGTGCAAAATATGAGAGCCCAGTTAGATCCCACATTTTTTGAATGTTTATTAGAAATTGGTAATGGAAATGATAAACAACATTCAAGTAATATTACAAAGCTTTTACATGAAATAACCATAAATTATAAGGAAGAGGTTGCATCTTTACAGAAATTAAAAGACATGGTTTTTTCCAAATTCAGATAACTATGCTGAAAATCTTGATCGTGTAATAAATAGAGTTATTTTATCTTCTAAAAAAAGAATATGTTAATGAAATTAACAGTGTATTAGTCAATCGTTTATTTGAGAAACTTTTAGATATTTTAGTTTTGATGAAGCATTAACTGCATCATAACAAAGTTTACAAGAAGATTTCTTAAATACTTTGACTCCAAATGGCATACCACCCCCATGAACTCATATTAAAGTGAATTTTCTAGTACTGTTACTGCAAATTATAAATTCTTCTGAACGACATTGTAAAGGAACTAGACTTATCTGTAGAAGGTCTGATTGAAATGTCATCGATGTAGAAATTGCTGTTGGGGAACATCGAGGCAAGAGAGTACGATTAGCTAGAATTGCTTTTATTCGACTTGAAAGTGATAAAAACCCATTTGCATTTAAAAGAACTCAATTTTCTATTCTACCATATTTTGTAGTGACAATAAATAAAGCCGAAGGACAAACTCTTGATGTTGTTGAATTGTATCTCTCACAACTAGTATATTCACATGGACAACTATATGTTGCCTTGTCTAGAGCTAGAACAAAGAAATGTATAAAAGTCCTTGTTATATCAACTGCAGATAAGTTTGATCATCATGGATGTAAAAAAAATGTTCATGAAATATTAGCAGCAGTGAATAAGTAATGAGCCACTTAGTTTAACAGAGGTTAAAAAGTTTCTTGCTATGCATTTACATATGTTATTGCGTTCCAATAATTGCTCTCAATTATCTCTCTCTCTCTCTCTCTCGCCCCTTCACAATCTAATCCTTTAGCCTAGAGACATCAAGAGAGAAATCGCTAAATCTCTCGACCCATCACTCTATATAGAAGTCAAAGATAAAGTTTCAGGCTTGCCAGAGAAAAGGATTGGCAATAAAGATTTGCTTAAAAAGATTCTCTAAAAGGAAACTTCATTGAAGACTCCAGTCCTTTGTGTTCAAGTTGAAGGTAAGAATTCTTTTATCCAAGTTTTTTACGCCCTTTCACGTGCCCTCGAAAAATGTTGAGGATGAAATGTGCTAATTTCCATTAAAGACTTTAACTCCATTTCTTAGTGACATTAATGACAATAAGCTATATGTCATGTGTGAGTTCATTATAATGTTAGGATCCAAGATCGAGGATATCTTAACTGGACACAAAGGAACCTCTTTTTTATTTAGATTAGGCTAGTGTATGTACTGTATTTAATCAATTTTCTATGCCTTTGTTAAATTTCTCATACTTTTAATTGTATGTTTATTGTCACTTTTTAAGCTTACTTTATCAGTTCGATCTTTAGTGCTTAAAAATTGTGATAGGTGGAGCAATTAGAAAGTGTGATGAGGGAATATACACAATGAAAAGTGGTAAAAGAGCAATTTTTTTTTCTTTTTACTGTACCACCAAATTTAGATTATGGAGACATCACTTTTCCACCTCTGGTTCCTGAAAATTAGAGTTCATTTCTTGGAATCCTATTCGAAATATCCTGAGAGATAGGGGAATATTGAAGAAGACAACTTGGGAAGAGGAGGGGTGGGCTACTACAAAGGATGCTAACGAAGTTCTTGGAAACTTATTTTACAAGCTATAAGCTATTAGAAATGGGACACGTTATGGTTTTCTTTTCCTTCGAATGAAGTAAAGGCCAAAGCCAGGTATAACAATGGAACATGTAACGACCCACTCCACATTGACATGATATTGTCTGCTTCGGGCCAAGCGCATACGGTTTTGCTATTGGGTTCTCATCCAAAAGACCTCATGTTAGATGGAGTGTATCTCTTAACTTAAGAACTAGTCACTTTTTCTCTACCCAAGCGATGTGGGATTGAGCTGTCACAATCACCCCACCTAAAGGGGCCCAACGTTCTTGTTGACTACACTTCCGGCTGGGCTCGGCTCTGATACCTTCTGTAACGACCCGCTCCATTTTGATATGATATCGTCCACTTTGGGCTAAGCGCGCACAGTTTTACTCTCGGGTTCTCACCCAAAAGGCCTCTATCATATAGAGTGGATCTGCTAACTTAAGAACTAGTCACATTTTTTCTACCCAAGCGATGTGGCATTGAGCTGTCACAGAATAGTTGTTTCAAAATCTAATGGTGTGGAGTACTTATTAATAAATGGTATTTCTCAATTTCTTAATCTCCTATTACTGATATTGTCTATCTGCAATTCAATTTCGTTCCATCTTCTTTTAGGTCGTTTGTATAATGCCATGGGCCGAGTAATTAAAACCATTAGAAAAGATGAAAAAGTAGAGCTTTTTGCGAAGTTATCAAGTAAGTGGATTATATGATGCATAATTTGAACTTGCGTTTCCTTGAAGATAAAAGCCGACTAGGGATTTTTTGATTCTTAAATTTGAATGTTCAGACGACCTGAGGGATTTCAAATATAGGACTTTAGTGATTGATAGTATTAAACTCTATTCAAATTTCACCAAGGGTTTGCCACAAAACTTTTAACCTTCATTGAATTCCTTTTAAAAATATTGTTTCTGTCTTTAAGATGGGGGAAAAAGAATAGTTTTTTTCGTTTTTTCTTCTCTATTTTTCTTCAATGATGAATGCTAAAAATAATTTAACATGAAAATTTGGAACTTCATGTCATGATTAATTGTAAGATATATATCCAGGATGTAGTATAAACCATTTTGGAAAATAAAGATCCAAGTAAGGATAGAGGTACGGGAGAAACAAACATGAAGGGAATGTGTTTTTCAAAGCCAGCAACTTCTAGCTTGCCTCTAAGAAATATGCAAGGCAACATGACCTATAAAAAGATAGTAATATATCACAGAATATTAATTTATTTCTCTTTAGAAACTAAAAAAGTTGTCTCAATTTCTACATTCTACGGAATAAACCCATTCTTTCAATGATGAGAAGAGACTACGGGCCAAGTTTTTTAAGGCTCACGTGTTATTTGAACAATGTAACCTAGAAACTAAAACTGGGAAAATATCTCAACATCTCTAAACTATGCACCAAGGTGATTCCCTACCTTTCCCTTTTCTATTTTAGTACAAAATACACGTCCCAATATTAAGCACGCCATAGACTGGTAAATAAACCTTTACCCCTTTATATTTTTTAACATTCATGCGTCCTTTGAAGTGATGAAATTGAGCATATCTAAACATATCTAATTAAATGTTCTATAGTAGCTTCGACTTTCTATTCACTTGCACAACTGGATCATAATGTGCTATATTTGTGTAATTTCATGGCATTAGGTTGAGTATGTAGATAAATCAAACTTGATCTTGTTGCCAGATGTGTACAGACATTTTGATTGTCAACTTAAAGACATAGCATTCTTAGTAGCCTTATGGGCTTAGTTATGCACAAAAGGCCTAAACTTCATATTGACCGACAATTTGTACATTCAACTGATTTCCAAAGAAAAACAGTGAAGAAGTGAGATCTACATTGCAATTAAACATTTGATAAGCTAGATCTGACTTTGTAGATGTTTAAATATGATTCTGAGTTATGTTTTTCGGGGTTTTTATCTGGTTTTTTCTCATTATTTATCAGTTTAATTCTTAATTTCATTGTTTAGTTAAATTGCTCATACTTTTTGGGCTATTTTATTAAATTATTCCTATCCATTTTTTGAATTGAAGTTATGGAACAAATTTTTGTGGAATTGATGACAAAAGATGAGCCTTCTTCCACATGTGGGTTTCTTGTCTAAATAAGCGAAGGATTGCGGTATAATAATAGAAGGGAGAAAAATTTTGCACATTGTAAATAAATTTATTTCATAACTCTTAGCCAACAATAAAGCGTGATTTTTGCAAGAATTCTTGAGTCTCGAGAAAATGAACATGAAGATAACAATACAAAATTATTTCTTCTTCTCTATTGGGCTAGTTCACGTGAGAGGAAGTTAATTAATATTGAAATAAAAAAGGAAAAAATTCATATTCATGTTTACACAGGAATCTGACCGGATTAGGGAATGCGTTTTGTTTTTGGCTTCAAAACGCTCAAAAATTTTATGCGTAAAAGCGATTATTATTTTAGTTTTAATTAAACATAATGGTTAAAGCATTTCTATGTCTTCTTTGGGCAATCCTATCTTATATTTCTTTAAAACAACACAGTGATATATGCTCTGAATATGAGCAAATTTGTCAATTCTGCTCTTCGTATGAAATTATATCGTTAATTAATTTAATTATTTATTTCTTCCACAAATCCAACTTCGTGATACGTTACAGACAAAATGGCTTAAGACAAATTGACTTATTAATGGGGTAATAGTTACTGTCAATTTAATTTTGTACAAGGTAAAGGAATTTTTTTCCCGATTCTTACAGCTTTTTATTAGAAAAATTAAAATGGATTGATTAGGGCTTCTATGGCGCACGTATGGGGAAGAAGATATGAGGAGAAAAACGTTTATAATTCTTAAGAATATAGTTATTTATGTCATTTTAATTTTTACCTTTTTAGTATTTTTGAAAAATGTGGTGAGATTAATAAAAAATATAGTGTCAATAAAATTAGCCTTAAAAAAAATGAGTTCAATATAATTAGTAAAAGTACGTGAGAATAATAATATATAAATGAAAATAGTTATTAAAAAAAGAGTTGGTAAAATAGTTTAAAAGCTATTTCTTAACGTGTTGGGCATGAATTCAATCATTCATCATTACATTTCTAACAAATTTTTTTATTTTTTATTTTTATAAAAAGTGATGACCAGTGTGGTAGGTCATTATAAGCAATGTTGGCAGATAGATCTTTACGTGGGAAAAATCAGCAAATTGAGCTATTGTGCCGGATAACTGTCCTTTAATAAATATATATATATATATTTGTGACAATTTATTTTAAATAAAAAGTGACAACCGGTGTGGTATGACATTTTGAGCAATGGCACTAGAGAGCTTTAAGAGGGAAAAATTAGCAAATTGTGTCAGACAATTGAGCTATTGCGCCAAAAAACTGTCATTTAATATATAAATATGTATTAGTATTATTATTCAATTTAATTTACTCTATTTATTGGAACCGCAACTAGCACCACCATCACTTTGTAATAACCAACCATCCAGCAACACTTGTTTACATGGTGGTCATAAACACCAATCACAAAATAGGTCACAATCACCACCACCACCACCACCACCACCACATCACAAAATAAATATAGAAATAAAGTTATCAAAAAACACTGAAACTTAGTAACAAGTGATAAAAATTCATCATAAAGCCCAAAAAGGCCATCGAAAAATTAATGTTAACAACCAACTGCCAAGTAAAATGTGGAAACACCAACATCCACACTAAATTCATGGTAAAAAATAACAAAACTAAGTAACAAGCATGCTATGAAAACAAGACCACCAGAAAAATTTAAAAAAAGAAATTGAGAGGCGCGAATGGCGCCTCTGTCTGGGAAGGAGATGGTCGGTGTCTCCATTGAGATCAAACGGAAGCGTATATAGCTCATTTGATGGTGGCGGCTATGATTGATGATGACCGATGCAATTTTTAGTGGACTATTGCGGACAGTTGAAGTGAATGGAAGAGGTTGGCAGTACATTGATGTGGACGATGAGGGATGGCATAGTGGTGGATGTGGTTGGTATGCAAACAGTGAGCGGTGGCAGTGATGATGGCGGTACAGTGTGCGAATAAATGCAAAAGGTGGGCGGCGGCAGTAGTGACCCTTGAGAACATGTGTGTATTATCTATATTTGACTTGTTTTAATTCAGTTTGTGTTCAGATTACTTAATCATCCCCCGTCTTTGAAATCAACCCAAAGATTATTCTCAGATCTGGGTTATTTGTAGCTATCAATAGCTTTATAAATTGTATCCATAGTCACATAGGTTCCACAACAGATGAGGGTTATATTGATATCAATATTTTTCAGCTTATTATCAATAGTATATTTAGACCTTCGCGCGTTTTTTTAACAAGTATCAGTAGTTCTTTTTTTCAGACTGTCGATATAATCATTCATTCACGAGGAACATAGTAGAATTAGATACTTAACATCATCATTCTTATATTTTAGAGAATACCAACATTTCAAACTACCAAAAGGACCTAATATAGGGTCAGATATGTAACCACAAAAGTTCCATGAATACTAAGTCAATTAGATACTTCATATGTCGTACTAGTAGCATCCATACCATTATAGTCTTACTGCATGTTCAGTATATTATGTTTGTAGTCGGTCATAAGGTTTCACATCTCACTCTTATTTCCAGAGTAGTAGTTGGTGTACATGTACTTGAGAGTCAGCATGTTATTAGATACTTCATTTGTCGTACTAGTAGCGTCCATACCATTATAGTCATACTGCATGTTCAGTACATTATGTTTGTAGTCGGTCATAAGGTTTCACATCTCACTCTTATTTCCAGAGTAGTAGTTGGTGTACACGTACTTGACAGTCAGCACGTTATTAGATACTTCATTTGTCGTACTAGTAGCATCCATACCATTATAGTCATACTGCATGTTCAGTACATTATGCTTGTAGTTGGTCATAAGGTTTCACATCTCACTCTTATTTCCAGAGTACTGAACCTTTGGGTGCCATTCCCCAAGAGCTGACAATCATCTAGTATAGAGTCCTTTTCAGTATCTACATCTAAAGCATGAAGGAAAAGCAAAATTCAAATAATTCAGCGTATTTTCTTTACTTCAAAAAACATATCATTCGGTCCCAATTACCCCAATTTGGAATCTTACCCAAGTACCATAAACTTGAATATAACATATAGTCCGGAGGTACCTTAACAAGCTTTTGATCATGCAAATCCATTCTTCCTTCATAGATGTTCATGGGCTACCTTACTGTAATCTTATAAACATAATCTGAACATGGCTAAACTTAATCATGAGAGAGGTAAGA
The DNA here is from genome assembly GCA_963692815.1 of Nyctanthes arbor-tristis. Classification (NCBI taxonomy): domain Eukaryota; kingdom Viridiplantae; phylum Streptophyta; class Magnoliopsida; order Lamiales; family Oleaceae; genus Nyctanthes; species Nyctanthes arbor-tristis. Next base: position 3,954 of record CAVNYN010241934.1, on the reverse strand, counting down.
TTTTTAAAGGAGTAATCACTTGAGAAGAGTTATCATGCAAAGTATACTGTCATAGCAACATAACTCAAAGGGCAAAATGACATCATAATATTAAACAGCACATAATAATATATAGGTATCACTCACTCTCACAAAATTTTCCCAACTGATGACCTACGCTTGAAAATGAACATTAATGTTAGAAAGTTACATAGATTTTGTTATAGATTATCAATACTTATATTTACCAGTATCAGTAATACTCTAAAGAGAAGATGGTAAGGAATCCAATTCTCCTCAGGTTTTCCCAAGAAATCTTAGCATCTCCGAATCTAAAAACTGTTAAAACACACCCGCTAAATTCCCAGAATGTTACCTTCCGAAAGCTTGACTATTTATTGGTTACAGTGATCTCACTCCACTTTCTTATCATTTACCTTTGGATCTTTTTTCTTAGATAGTAGACGTTAAGATGAAGAATGAGTTAAAGCTTAAGATTTTAGAGAAGGACGGTGGGAATGTCTACAAATGGATCTTCTCTTATATATAACCGTGATTAGGTCCTTGGTAAGAACGAATTACCACCCAAAATTTTAGTGAAGCGGTTTTACTCAAATGAAGAGTTTGAGCTGGCTCCCATGCAAAACCCGAACTTAGGCAGGCTGCATCCTAGAGTAGATGATTCATTTATAGGCTAATGATAAAGGTTAATTCACCCTCATAAGGAATTTGTTAAATACTTTAATATATTATTTTGTATTTTTTCTGCTAATAGACCTAAAATACCGACATCAGATAGGCTTACAATTGATAGTCAATTAATTTTGAAATCATTAAGCAATATTTATACCCTTAATTCGCAATAAACATGTTTTTTATCACGACTTTTGATGAGTCGTTACAATCTACCCCTTTAGAATAATTTCTTTCTCAAAAATTACCTTTGAATTTTGATATTTCTGTTTCATCTCATCTTCGTTCTCATGTTTCCTTTCCTATTGCTTTGCTTTTCCATAGAACTAATGCCAAGGGTACCCACTTATTTCAAAGAGATCGGTGATCCTCACACAATAATCTTAACAAAATGTTATTCATATGTCAGGTCTGGTTGGATGTCCACAGGAGGTCCGAAGATCGGAAGAGCAGGATCAGGCGTGGACACATGAAATACATTGTCAATTTTCTTTATATGATCTGGCAGTTTAAGTCTATATGTTGTCTTACCAAATCTTTCCACTATTTCAAACAGACCAACGAATCAAAGTGTTAACTTTTCTTGTTTACCAAACCGAGAGAGTCTTTTAATTGAAGATACGCGAACAAACAGTTTGTAACCTATGGAAAATTCCATTAGTCGGCATAGCTTTGATCTATCATGAGCTGCACTAAGTCGATCCTTGACCTTTGCTGCTGCTTCTATCATGTCTTAGAGCATCTCAGTGTCGACAATCTTTCTTTCTCCAACTTCATCCCAGTACAAAGGAGTTCAACATTTTCAACCATACAATACCTCAAAAGGTTGCATTTGAATAGAAGAGTGGTAGATATTATTATACGCAAATTTAATGAGCGTTAAATATCGGCTCCAATTTTCAAGAAATTCTAGAACACAAGCCCTAATCATGTATTCCAAGGTTTGGATAGTTCTAGATTGACCATCAGTTTGGGGTTGAAAATATGGATTGAAATGAAGTTTAGTGCCTAATACTGAATGCAGTTCTTTTCAAAATTCAGATAAGAATCCAGGGTCTCGATCTGAAGTAATAGTTGCAGGTACCTGTAGAGCCTAACAATTTCTTTTACACATAACTATGCAAATTGCTTCATTTTGAAAGTCATCGTAACTGGTAGAAAGTGAGCTGATTTGGTTAAATGATCTACAATTACACAAATTGCATCAAATCCTTTATTTGTTTAGGTTGTCCACTGACAAAGTCCATAGAGAATTTTTCCTATTTCCTTTTAGGTATTGGTAAAGGCTGCAGTATACCTCCAGGCCCTTGATATTTCGCTTTAACTTGCTGATAGATTAGACATTTGGCTAAAAATTTTACAATTTCTCATTTCATGAAAGGCTACAAATAAACTTTTCATTTCACAGTACATTTTGGCTGTTCCTGGGTGAAAAGAATAAGGGTTGTTATGGTTCACAGAGTATATCCCTTTGAAATACTTTTATCTTTAGCACATAAAACAAATCTTTGTATTTCAATAAACTTCGTGGGGACACAATGTATACTAAATTTTTTCCATTTTCTGTCCTCGTCATGATTTTGCATGTAAATTCATTTGTTTCCTGACCTTCTTTCATTCTTTCTAATAATGTGTACTGGAGGGTTAAAGGAGCTAATCTTGCTTACTGAGTATTCAATATTTCCAAATTGAAGCTCTCTATCTCTTTCTATAATTCCTTAGCTCAGTTTTCATTGACGGATGTTTTCATCTCAAGGCATCTGCAATCACACTTGCTCTTCTAGGATGATAACTAATCGTATAATCTTAATCCTTGACTAGGGCTGTTAAAAAGGCTCGTGAGCTGAAACTGAGCCCTCTCGTTGAGCTTTGCTTGCTTCGTACTCATTGAGAGGTTAGCTCGAACATAGGATGCAAAAGGTGACCTGACTTGGCTTAGCTAGTATAAAAGGTGAGCCTGAGTACGAGCACAACTCAATAAGCCAAACATAGCTCACTATGCCTTTTTGCTCACTATGCCTTTTTGCTATCACTATCCTTGGCTATTTCTAGCCACCTTCATTGGCACATACTCAAACCTTTTTATGTGAAGAAATACTTCAATCTCTAACAATTGGTAAATATCTCGCATTTCTGTCCATAGATATAATGACACCAAGTTTTAAAAGCAAAAACACTAGTAGTGAACTCCAGGTCAAGTGTATGATAGTTTGTTAATATGGTTTGAGTTGTCGAGAAGTATAAGCAACAAATTTACCAGTTTGCATCAAAACACATCCTAATCTTTGTTTTAACTCGTCACTATATATAGTAAAGCCATTACTTCCCTGAAGGATAGTTAATACTGGGGGCTGTAGTAAGTGATACTTTTAACTCTTGAAAGCTCCTTTCGCATTCCTCAGTCTATTTGAATGTTATATTTTTCTGAGTCAATCGAGTAAGAGGAATTACAATCTTGGAAAAATCCTTAACAAGATCGTCTATAGTACACGACCAAACCCAAAAAGCTACGCACTTTTTTTGGGGTAGTCAGTTGTGCCCAATTGAGCATTGGATCAATTTTTCTATGGTCTATCGAAATATCATCCTTACTGACCACGTGCCCTAAAAAGATCACTTATTCTATGTAGAACTCACATTTAGAGAATTTGGTATAAAGCTGATTTTCTTGGCGGACTTCTAGAACTACACGCAAATGCTATTCATGTTACTCTTGAGTTTTAGAATAAATAAGAATATCGCGAATAAAGACAATAAAAAACTTGTCTAAAAATTTCTTAAACACTCTATTCATAAGGTCCATGAAAGCTGCTCGGGATTCGTTAACCCCAAAAGGCATTATCAAAAATTCAAAATGTCCATATCGTGTACGAAATGCTGATTTGGGAATGTTCTCCTTCTTGATTTTCAACTGGTGATAACCAAATCAAAGATCAATTTTTGAGAATATTGAAGCTCTTTGCAGTTGATCTAACAAATCATCAATCCTGGGCAAAGGTATTTATTTTTTGTTGTCACCTTGTTTTATTCTTAATGGTCAGTACATAATCTCATCAAACCATCTTTTTTTTTTTTCAAGAACAGTATTGGTTCACCTAAGGGTTAAGTACTTGGCCTGATAATTCCCATATTTAGTAGTTCATCCAATTGTACCTTCAATTCTTTTAACTCCATGGGTGCCACACGTAAGGAGTTTTAGAGATAGGCTGAGCATCTGGGATTACTTCTATACTGTATTGAATTTCTTGGTCAAGGAGTAAACTAGGTAATTCTTCAAGAAAC
>CAVNYN010241931.1:0-10063 GCA_963692815.1 Nyctanthes arbor-tristis | reverse complement strand
CCAATATTTCCTAGAATCAGAATTAAACCAGCAATCGGACCCACAAGCACACCTGCAAACTCATAAACAAGAGAACATGGATTCGTGAACCATCAAGAAAATTACACAGGAATTCTTGAAACTTGAAACAAAGTTACACACTTTTAAGGGCACCCAGGCAAAGGGCAGAAAAGAAGGCAAATACTACATAGAGCGTCTTGAGCAAATATTTCCAACTATCTCGCATGTTTTCTTCTGGAAAAACGAATAGGGCAAAGACTTTCAGAAAATTTCAAAGCTCCCAAGAAGTTCTCAAGAGCTCAGATGTTAAAATATCATCATTGAGAGAAACTCAAATGGTTCGAGAAGAACAAATGCGGACAGAAAAGTCATAAAACCAAACAGCGGGACGCAACAAGAAATTATTTACTATTTATTTATTTAAAGGGATTGCTTGTGTGCTGTTGCGTTGATGTTGTTTCTTCCAAGTTTTCGGCTTCCGAAGGCGCCTGGTTTTAAATCTCTGTGTGGTTGAGCTTAAATAGTTTACTTAATGATTAAATTGCAAAAATACGTTAACCACATAAAAATAAGCTCATTCATACAGAAAGCTTTACACCAACTCGTTTAGTTGAGTTATTCTATGGATCGTAGAAATGAGTGATCAAGGAAGAATTTTGCTGAGAATACAATTTTTTTTTTCCAAAATTTCTGAGAATAATTTTTGTTGGGGCTTTGTATGTTAATGCCATGAATGCAATTGATGAATTTGGAGGTTGTTATTAAATTTCGTTCACCAACTTTTGCTTGATCAAATATGAAGTGTTCATGGTATACATATATTTAATTATTAGTAGTATATTTTTATAGACACGTGTAAACCACTCCTGGTAATCAATTAAGAAGCCACATGTTGGTTTTAAGGCGCAAATTAAATAATACATTGGGGTCTATCAATCCACAGTTCAATACTTTGGGAGTATTAAAGTTTTTTCTTCAACCACTATATACTTAACCATTCAAGAGTTCATCACATCAAATCACAATTTCGTTTCACAAAAAAAATATAACCAATCTAAATCAAGATCTATGGCAAAAATTTTCAAAATAAATGTTGATTAAATTGAGATAACTCATAATTGCTTGTCAAACGGAAAAATTAACAAGTTACGTTGAGCTATTTTATACAAATATATTTAAAATATCAAATATACGTGTAGTCTCGTAGTGATGGCAACAGGGCGGATCGGCCCTGCCCCCGCCCCAATTATTTCGGGTCGGGGCGGTTTGGGTTGGGGTTCGGGGCGATTCGGGGCAGTGAGGTTCCCATGCTACCTAAAGTTAACAACTATCCTTAAAAATTTTTTTAAAATAAAATTTGGGTTTTTGTAAGTGTTTCTTCCTTTTTAAAAAAAAAAAAAAACATTTAAATGGATCGGGGCGACCCCGACTAGCCGCAACCTGCGACCCGTCGCGGGAATGTGGATCTCGTCCCGATCCGCCCCACAGGGTGGAGATCGGAAGAGCAGTTCAGTTCAGGGTACCGTCGGTATTCGAGCGGGTCAAGTTAAATTACCATCCCTACTTCTACAGTTCGTTGTAATAATAATAATAATAAGTAGTATGTCAAAACGCATTCACTACGAAAATGGGGTTCGGCTCTACCTAATGATACTGTAGAAGCGAGTGCGGCAGATTTGAATTCCAATTAAAAGCTTTTGATTTTGAATTTTGACTTTCCAGCTTACGGTTCAAGTAGGCTGCTGCCACGCTGGCCATGTGATTCCGGGTTTGATCAAATTCGTTCTAATCCACGTGGACCACTAAAAATGTAAGTTACAGAGTGTTTGGCAACCCCCGCATCTGGATTATAATTATCACATGATATTATTTTATTGATTTTACTTTTTTCAAAAAGTCAAAAAGTAAAAGTCAAGCGACAATTTTTTACTTTTCTTAAAAATTAACCAATAAAATGATATCACGTAACAGATTATAATCCAATAAATAATTCAAATTCTAGCCAAACACTTCGTTTAAAACAAAAAAGCCAAAATTAAAAGTTTCCTATAATCACATTATTATTACTAGTATATGTACCCGTGCGGTGGACGGGTAGACAATACGTGAAGATCTTACCAGTAACAAGTAGAAATACTAATAAGCATCATGTGTACATTTCAATGCAAATTGTGAAGGTGTACCTACACAATGATCGAGCAAAGTGAAAGTATCTAAAATTATACTTGTCAAAATAGTACAAATCACACAAACTAAGATAGGAATTATTAATAATACAATACAACTAATCAATTTACAATGCACAACTGCATGAAGTCCTTTGTTTCCATCCATCAATTTGTGTCTACAATTTTGTTTGTGCTTCATAACATGAGTTGATATAGTCACACCTGATAGAAGTAAAGGTGCAAATAAAACAATTATAAGATATGGGATGCTATAAATGTGTTTCTTTATAATGCGCAAAAAAAAAGGTTAATGATACAAACTATATAAGACTATTACCAACTATGAACCTATCTATTATGGCAGTAACAACGTTCTTGCATTTAACACCCTCTAACAGACAACCAATATATTCAGAGAAGTAGTAAAAATTTATATAGCATAATTACACTAAATGTAAACATGGACGTTACATAAGATTATTAAACACATCAACCATAAAATTAATTAAAATGTAAAAACAAAAATTAAAAAACAATGACTTCAATCAAAGATAGAAGAGATTGTTAAGTATCAAATTTGATTGATTACCACAATATTATGCATATAAAAATCAATAAGAAATGATAAAACACACCATGTAAGTTTATAATCACAAAACACAACAAATAATATACCCAAAACGATAAGATAATAATTAAGCTAGAACATCAATAAAATAAAACCGAAAAGCTAAAAAAGAAATGAAAAGAATCTTGCTAGAGACAAACTTCACATCTGTCTTTATGCTGAAACTATATAGCAATTTAATCCAACCATCAGTGCTTGGCGCAAGGGCTAAAGCCATTGTTCTATATGAACTGCATGATATAATTTGGTCAATTAATCTTCTTTCACAAAAGGTCTAGAAAAAATTTTTCCAGTATAAGAAAATTAACAGAGTGTATATAAAATTGACCGTTCAACCACCAAACCGTTAAGATCAATCAAAGAAGCATGAATGTTAAGTTATTATCAAACCACAAACTGATCACATAATTGGGAAAAAAAGAACTTTTATCATCTACTCTCAGACTTTCCCTATCATCCCCTCTATTAATGTGTCATTCAAAGAATAACATGAATTTTTTAATTTAATCTATCAACAATTCAATAGAGAAACCATTAATCTTCAAATGTATGCATGATAATATAATATAAATTACTAAATGGTAATTTAATAGACTACATCGGTCAAAGTTTAAAAATATATATATAATAGTCAATTGCACGTAGTCATACTTCCACCATTACATAGAAGGTCTTCATTCATGTAGTCTTTATCCAATTTTAGAGCAGCCTATATAATTGATAAGAAGAAAATAAATTTATTAGAAAACATATGTATCATGTGAAAGGAGCTTTAGATGAGAAAAAGGAACGATAATTTATTAATTAATATTTGATTTGAGTAAAAGAGATTGCAATTATCGAAATGAAAAGTGATGCATGGGAAGAACAATATTCTAGAATATAACATATGGGAAGTTAAACAATGAATGCGCAACATTTATACATATGTTGCCCATGTTCACAAACCATTTCTTTTTAAAAATAAAATATGATCAAACTAATTACATCCACATATTTTAAGTGACCCGCTTGTACTATAAATATCATTATTACAATAGATGGCATCTTTTTCTTATTTAGCTGGGCACCAGAAAAATGAATGTTAGTGATCAAATGGGTTTGACATCCTATTTTAGTTAAACACTTGTCTGATGCACGAAAATAAAATATTGATCACATGTATTGCCCTTAATACAGTAAAATGCCGCAAAAGATCAGGAACATATAATAATATTTTTTGTAAAGATCATAATAATTGATTAAAATCTACAATCAATTACAAATTTTGAAAAAATTCGTTAGATAAAAAATTTCCCTTTAAACTTTTTCGATGCTATATATGGTAACTACATATCAACGTACGAAATTAGCATAAATCACCGGTTGACGAAGCTAGATATGTTCACACAAAAATTGAGATTTTTTCCTTCAAATACCATATTATTATTAATATAAATAAATTTGGAAATAAGGGAAAACATGATGGAGAAAAACTAATATAATCAATTTTCTTAATAAGTACAAATTTATCAAGTATCCGTATGGGTTCAATTTAAGGATAATAAAGGATAAAAACACGTATTCTTTTTGTAAAGATCATAATTAATTAAATTCTGAAATCAATTAAAAATTTTGAAAACGAAAGTGGTCTTTAAACCTTTTCCGTGCAATATATGGTAACTACATAACAACGTAAGAAATTAGCGGTAATCAATGGTTGAAAAAGACATGTGTTCACGCAAAAATTGAGATTTTTTTCTTCCAATACCATACTATTATTATTAATATAAATAAATTTCAGAATAAGGGAAAAATGACGGAGAAAAACTAAAATAAGCAATTTCCGTAATAAGTACGAAATTTAGTTAAATATTCATATAGACTCAATTTAAGGCTAATAAAGGATAAAAACGAATTTCTATTTTTGTTAATTAAGTACGAAATACGATGCTCTTCCGATCTGAAATGACCAAAATAGGTACAGATGACGTCATGCTGATGGTTAAAAAAATGGACGGGAAATAAAAGACTTCACTACTCTTGATTTATAATAATATAGATTACTATATTTATGTTTAATGGCATATAAGAGTTCCAAATAATCAAATCAAATTATTATACTACATTCGTTTTGATTATTTGGTTCCATTTGCTTTTTCGCAATATTAAGAAATTTGTTGAAAAGACAAATTTTATTATTGGTGTTCCTAATTTGTCTATATTTAATGAGTTAAATTCAAAATTAATAATTATAATTCAAGTATTAAATAAGGATAGATTTATAAAGTAGTGTAAATTAGACTTTTTAATATAGAAATGAGACCATATATTTAAGACATCTCAAAAAAATGGATCAAATAATTGGGACGAGGGTAGTATTATTTATCATTTAATGGTACGTTGACACTATTCAAATAAAAAATAAAATTACGATTATCAACTCTAGGTACATCATGGTGTGGATGTATAACATCATAAATTGCTATTTTACTATCTTTTTCTCGTATTTCGTCTCTCACATCGGTATGCATAATCCATTATTATGTTAACTATCGCTTTTTATTTGTCATTTCTACTCAATCGATTTTTTTTATTTGTCATTTCTTTTCAATCGATTTTTATTTTTTAGAAAATAAATGAACGTAATTAATGAAACATGCTAAAATTCTCTCACAAGATGATCATTTTCGTCAAGCAGACATCTTAGATCGCCATGTTGCAATTAAATACTACCAAATGTTCAAGGCCGGTCCCAGTGAGATAATGAAAAATGGTACCCTTGTCTTCTAATTTTAAACATCTACTAATTTTTCATTTAAAAAAAAAAAAAGTCTCCCTGTAAATTCTTTAAAAAACCAAAATTTATTTTTTTCCTGAAAATTTTTACCTTGCACATGTTACCTTGCTTTGATATATTGAGGCTCCGTACCGTCACACTACCACACAGCCTTCGCCAAGGTTGTGAGATAATAAGAAGACAATATATAATACAAAGTCATTCGAATTTGGAAATCAATATCAAATTTTACCAAATTAAGTGCCCGTTAAATAATATCTTGTATTAAAAAAAACCTAATAGTTAAGATGATTGATGCAACCCGGTAACTAATTTATAATTAAATAATGTAAAAATGTTGAATTGTGTCAATAATTTTTTATTTTGATTCACTGCTCAATTTTTAACCATCCTTTTCTTAATTATTTAAAAAAAAAAAAGCCACATAGCATCGACAATTGGGCAATATTATTTTAATATAGCCATCCAAGGAAAAGATAAATAAATCATATTTTAAAGAAAATTTCAAGTGTTTTCCATACTTATCCAAGTTAAATATTATTTTAAAGAAATTTTCAATTGTTTTAATACTTTATCCAAAATTTTAGAGGAAAATCAAATGCTATTTTATAGAAAATTTCAAATATTCAAAGAAGTGCAACTCCTGAAGGCTTAAAACTTGCCCCACATGACGAGTACTCCATAATCAGAGGCGTTCTTAATACTTTTTATTATTATTGTTATTATTATATTTTTTCAAAAAGAAAAAACCCACTTACGAACAAAGCACGGTAATTCTACATAAATATAAACAAATATAAGAAGAAACTGCAAAGAATGTCCATTTTCAAAACTTACTTCCCTTCCAAAGGGGGGGGGGAAGAAGAAAAAAAAAACTTATGTCAAACTTGCCGATATATCATATCATTATACCTACAACTCAAATTTCAAAACGTATCACTTATCACGACTAGAAAAATAGGCGTTATGCAACTTGTGTGATCAAATTTAGGGTTTGGTTTTGAAGATGAGTAGGTGCTATCAAATCCTCCTAAATGACCTCTTGTACTGCAAGAATAGAAGGCCCATGAGAATCTCGCAACTCAAAGTTTCGTACCTAGATTGGATAGTTCAGTAGGATTCATGTGGTAGTAGTATAGGCGTTGTAGGAGAAAATAAACAATTACTATTGATGAGACCTGTCTCTTGTCACAATATGGTTTTGATGAACAGATAGATTGTGATTTGTGACTGTGACTTATAACAAGAGTTGTATTTATGCCAGTTAGTTATGCTATTTATCTAGACTGAAGATCGGTCTCCAGCCTAACTAATTGGTATTATTATATTAGATGATGAGTTGTTATGTATAAATACATGAGAGCCTCATTTATTCAATAACCATTAAAGAGATAACAATTAAATTAGAGACCGATCTCCAATCTAGATAAATAGCATTATTCTATGTGAGTTGGCCAAAAACCTATACACCAAGAAAGCCCAGTCGAGAGGAATTGCTTATTGATGTTTTCTCTAGAACTTCTTAATAATTAATGATAAATTCTATTCAAAATATTATATTTTTTCCTTTGTACAATTGAGGGAACTTTAGGGAGAGATATTTGCATAGACTTGAACCCAAGTATGTTGTCCTAGTAAGGGGTGCTTTATCACTTGATTCTTGAGTTATTACCCTTGATCTTATTCAAAATATTATGTTAGTATATATGTACTCAAAATCATTGAAAAACTTATAGGTAATTGTATTTTTATATTTGTGAGTACTCTTTTACACATTTAACATTAAAAAAAAATCAAATTAAAATAAATCAACTTAATCAAATCTCTCTAGAACAAGCTCTTAGGAATCTCTCTAGATCACAAGCTCTTAGGACTTTTCTTGAAAGAATTCTCAAAAGAGAAATCATCATTCTGTACAAGTTGCAATAGTTATTAATTATTAAAGGGTTAAAAGATAAAAACATGACCTAAGAAAAATTAAAGACGCATATCTAAAAAAATTTAGTCAAGAAAAAACCATTGTAGCGTGCTGTATAGTTATTATTATAAAAAAATTTGGTACATCAATGTAGCCAACCTACTACGATTAATTCTAAAGAGACAGGTTTATCTGACTCTGACATGAATAACTGATATAAGTTGGTTTCTAAATATGGATTGATTGTTTATATGCAATTGGTGAATTTGAAGACTGACAATCATTTAATAGATGATTGACAACTAAACATCTCACTTTTTATGTTAAATAAACACGTCTCTACAGAATTATAGTCGGCTGAATGCTTGAATCTTCAATAATTACGTTGAATTGATTCATGTGAAAGATTAACCGAAACCCAGCAACCCGCAGCGCCCCACCCGTTAATAAATGGGGAGGGGATGGACCAAATCTGCCGCCCCAATTTATAAATTGATTAATTTATTTTAGTTAAAAAATAATAAACATTCTTGCAACTATCTTGATTTGATCTCCAAACTTGCGACAATTGCATTTTACTTGCAAACTCGTGATTTGTAAAAATTTTATACTGTCATTTTTCATAACTTCTTTAAAATTCAAAATCTAAATAAAAAATGAAATAAAATACACAATATTGAATTGAATAGAATAATGGCAAAAAGTAATGAGATAAAATACACAATATGTTATTAATTAACATAGGAGAAAAAAATTAATTCCTTAAAAGGGATTTTTTTTCACCGAGACCTGGACCCTCCCCCAAACACTTCAAGCGGTGGTGCGGGAGATCGGATGTGGTAGGGTAAATGTTAATAGGGCGAGGACGATTCTTGCAATTTTATTATTTTCCTTTTAATATTATTTCTTGGTCATCAAGTTAATTATATTCTCCTTTAAAAAAAAAGTTAACTATATTCTATTTAAACCGTAGTTAGAACTTATTGTAAGTGGGGGTTGTTTTATTGAATAAGATTAATTTATTGGATTGTATTCCAATTATTATGCCAAATTCTCAGTATTTGAGTATTTCAAATCAACAAGTGTTTGATGCCTAGTTTTAGGTATTCGTGAGCGAATCAATTGAATCTAAAATATGGTCTTGTCGTGGTATTCATTAAGAATAAACGAGACTAGATCGCGTTTATTGTTTTTCACGCTTTCGCTACATCAGGAATTCTATTGAAATAATATATGTTACTTGCAACTCTCAATCTTGTTTAGCTCCATGTCAGACGATGGAAAACCTATTGATTGGTGATTTTGATTAAGCACCAAATGTCTGGTGCCGTTATTATGGCATAATTTCACCTACCGATGTGACTTGTGCATATAATAATATACTCAAATCAGTGGCTAATATTATGCAACATCATTTTTTTGTGTCGTTATGGCACTAGACATCTAATATATCGCTCTTCCGATCTATTGATTGTTGCACTTGCTTAACAAAAGCACACTTCTCCCTATGAAGTGATGTACCGTTTTGAACCTCCAGAATCAAGGCACAATCTGGCCACGGTTCATTCTGCATAATCTCAAGTTTGAAATTTCATCATTTTGCTATATGTGAATGACAAGTACAACCACAAATATTCTGCTGGAAGCCCTTTCCCACAATCGATTGAAATCAACACAATAAAGTTAAAATGGACAAAAATAATCTTAAACTCAAACTCCAACCCAAAGTAAACTGGTAGGGTATATAAAACTCTAACCCAAAATGAGTTATGGAAACAAACACTCAAGATATAAGATTAGTTGTTGGTGTTCTAATCACTAAAAAAAGAAAATAGTATAAAAAATATTCACCCTCAAACTTGGAACAATTCCAATTCATAAATCCATCATCAATGTTGGTTTACTATGTAATACATGAGAAGTATATATACATATTACTACCAGGTACTTGGAAGCTTAAAATTTAAAAAAGAAAAATATTAAAAATGTTCAAATTTGAAATTAAAATTTAGGCACCTAAATATGCCCCTTCTGTGCGGCCGCAAGGCCTTAATAGGCTATCTACAACGCGCCTCTATTGTTGCTGCAAGGCACAATCTCGTGCTGCCACGTGCAAGAATTGGAAGCCACCGACAAAGGGCTTCAACGCGGCCGCACAAGTCAACGCCCAGATAAAGGCCCTTTGCAGGAAAACTGTTAGTGCAGTCCCTGTGCTTCTCTCTTTGGTTCAAATTGGTCCCTAAATTTTTCTTGATCAGTAAAACTTTTTAAATCATATTTCTTGACAAATTGACCTCTAACCTCAATGAGAGTGATCATCATTGGTCCTCTCTCGTTCATTCCAACTCTAGCATTCATTAATCTCATCATTTGCATTTTAGTCCAAAACTTTTGAATAAGTTCTGCTTCCTTCAAATTTGGTTCAAAATGGCCCTAAAAGCTTCTAAAATGCACACTTTGGCCCTTCCAAAAATCTCGTGAACTTCAATTTCATTTTGCTTCAACCCAAGTACAAGGTGAATTCGATTCTCATCGTATTCTCTAGTAGAGATCGGAAGAGCGTCGTGTAG
>CAVNYN010241930.1:0-32852 GCA_963692815.1 Nyctanthes arbor-tristis | reverse complement strand
CTACACGACGCTCTTCCGATCTCTCTGATACCATCTGTAATGACCCGCTCCACTTTGACATGATATTGTCCGCTTTGGGCCTGACCCACACGGTTTTACTCTTGGGTTCTCACCCAAAAGGCCTCATGTCAGATGGAGTGGATCTCTTAACTTATAAACTGGTCTCTTTTTCTTCACCCAAGTGATGTGGGATTGAGGCTGTCACAATCACCCCATCTACAGGGACCCAATGTCCTCGTTGGCCACACTTCCAGTTGGGCTCGTCTTTGTTACCATCTGTAACGACCCGCTCCACTTTGACATGATATTGTCTGCTTTGGGCCTGACCCGTACTGTTTTGCTCTTGGGTTCTCACCCAAAAGGCCTCATGTCAAATGGAGCGGATCTCTTAACTTATAAACTGGTTTCATTTTCTTCACCCAAGCGATGTGAGATTAAGGCTGTCACAATCACCCCACCTAAGGAGGCCCGACGTCCTCGTTGGCCACACTTCCGATTGGGCTTCGCTCTGATACCAAGCTGTAACGCTCCGGGTTCTGGGTGCCCGAAACGTCAATAAAATTTTATCTCTTTTAAATAAAATAAATCAAAATGAATCATGAGTGGATATAAAGCAGAAAATATCTTGATTCAAAAGTAATAATATAAAAGATAATTTATCAGTGATAGTCAACTTTTTCACATGATATCAAAAGTTTTTTCCAAGTACTTAAACAAAGTTTAAGTCATTCAAAATAAAGCTAATTTAATTTATTTCGAAAGCCATCACTACTCAAGGCGTCTCTTCCGACTCCAAATCTACAAAATATTAATTTTTAAAGAGATGAGTATTTCATAGAAATACTTAGTAGACTCAGCGCAATATTAACCAATTTATATTATAAACATACATATAAAAATGCAATTCACATCTCATAAGTCTCAGATAGTCTTTACTCGAAAACAAGCATCGTATAGTAAATGCAGGTTTCCGATTCTCGTCTAATGCCCTAAGACATATAAAATACTAGCGCGCATAGTAACATCATAGCATGCGTGCAAATCCTACGCATAGTTCCACCATTACAACCTAAAGACTTGGAAGAAAATAATAGATTGAAGTATCAATAAGGAAAATGAGGACTGGAGACAACCTATTACTGATTATCTTCAACACCAAAAATTATAATGATCCACTTCGGATGTTAGAAATAAGGGGACGAGCAGCCCGATTTGTCTTATTTAAAGATGCACTTTACTGGTGATCATTTGATGGGATTTTCCTTCTGATGAAGCACTCTATATTTTGAAGAAAGCTCACTCTAGAATATATGGAGCCCACCAATATGGACCAAAACTCTATTTCCAGATAAAAAGAATGGGATATTATTGGCCGACCATGGTATATGATTCTAAGGACTATGCAAAGAAATGTGAAACCTACCAACTCTATGCAAATTTTATTCACCAACCTCCTAAACCATTGCATCCAACAATAACTTCTTGGCCATTCGATGCATGAGGTCTTGATGTTACTGGGCTAATAATGCCAAAGTCTTCAGCCAAACATTTATATATCCTGGCTGCAACTGATTACTTCTCTAAATGGGCAGAAGCCATTCCATTGAGGGAAGTAAAGAAAGAAAATGTGGCGGACCTCATTCACACTCAACTTATCTACCGCTATGGAGTTCCAAAGCACATTGTCACTAATAATGGAAAACCATTTTGCAATAGTTGCATAAACAATTAATGTGTTAAGTTTGATTTCCGACAGTACAACTCATCTTTGTATAATACGGCAGCTAATGGCCTAGCTGAAGCTTTTAACAAAACCTTGTGCAATCTGTTGAAAAAAGTTAATTCAAAATCTAAAAGAGATTGGCATGACAGAATTGGAGAGGCCTTGTGGGCATATCGTACTACTTATAGGACTTCAACAGAAGCTACTCCTTATACTTTGGTATATGGGGTAGAATTTGTACTACCCTTGGAAGGTCAAATTCTATCTCTATGGATTGCCATTCAAGAAGGATTGACTGCAGAAGAAAATGTCCGTCTTTGACCTGAGTTGCTAGAAGCCTTGGATGAAAAGAGACTAGAGGCACAGACACATCTTGAATGCTCTCAAGCTCGGATGGCGAAGTCCTTCAATGAAAAGGTGAAGCCTAGATCATTCCAAGTTGGGGATGTAGTGCTTTCAGTCTGAAGGCCAATTATCATCTCCAGAAAAACAGTGGGCAAATTCCAGCCTAAGTGGGATGGTCCGTTCGTTGTCACTCATGTCTTTACAAATGAAGCATACAAGATTGGCGACAAGGATGGATTGCAAATCGAGCCGATCAATGGGAAATTCTTGAAGTGTTTTTACTCTTAAAGGTTTTATTCTTGTTATTTTTCTTTGTTGAAAAAAAAATCTCATTGTATTGCTCACAGCCCACAAAAGGATAAACTGTGAACGACTCCAAAAAAATAAAAATAAAATCAAACTCATACGAGACAAAAAAAAAGTCTTGTAATAAACTATGTTTTGACTTGATCCTTTTCAAGGGTACGTAGGCAGCTTGGATAAAAAATTCTTGTTAGTCCAAGTTCGTCAAAATATAATTAAAACAAAAAGTTTGTTCTTTAATTACTTGTTGTACAGTGTGAAATAAAAGAATAAATTTCATTGATGCTATAACGAAATATAATTCAAGTTACACATGTTCCAAAAAAAAAGTGAGCAAATAAAAAATGCAAGTACAGAGAATCAAATTTTCGTTGCCAAGCCTAAGAATTCTTTTGCAAGGACATTTTGCTCCTCCTTGATTACCTTTCCTTCATTAGCATTCTTGGTTGGCCTTTTCCTTAAAGAAACTATTGTATCTTCAGTTTTGTCAAGCTCTTCAGAATTGATTTGGAGTTCTCTGCAGAGCTGATCAACTTTGGCATTCAAAGTAGAAGCAATTATCTATTTTTCTTCTAATAGATCTTCCAATTCCTTCACTTGCTTTGCCTTTTCTGCTGCGAGAAGACTTTCTATCATTTGTTGTCTTCTGGATATGTGGGCATCAAGCCTCTGCATAAAGGTGTCCACATGATTAAGGAAGGGTTGTGGATCAGTGTGGAATGAACCAGAAGTGACTTTAGCAATAGCTTAAGCATTATCAATCTACCAAGCGGGAAGACTGTAGAAATCATTCTTCAATGCTTCTTTGAGCTTATTCCAGATGTAAAAGATTGAGGCTTCTCAAAATGCTTCTTTCAAAAGAAGGTTGTCCTTGGCTGCTTTAGATGGAAGTTCAGACATGGAGGAACGAACTGGTGTGACGTCACTAGTAGTTGAATGTAAAAAAGAAACCATAGTGGTGTTCTTTGAGATGGATGCCACTAATATCTCTTGTGCTGCTTAAGGGGTGTTAACTCCTGAAGTCCTAGAGTTTACTTTAGCCTGACCATTAGAAATATCTTCGGTATCTGGGTTAAAGGCTAGAATGTCTCCTCCAGTGCTACTTGGATAATCACAAGGTGAATCCGTAAAGAGGTCTATCCTTTCAATTCCTTCAAGTGCACCAATTATTTTTAGGACACCTATTCTATCATTTGAAGCTGCCCTTTCCTGAAAAAGTTCTAAATCACTAGGAATTGTTGGAAAAGTTGGAAAAAAAATCATTCAAGAACAAAAAGAAGAGGAAAAAAAAGGAAAAAAAAAGATGCAGCACACTAAGAAAAAAAAAACGAGGAAAGTTTATTGCATCGCAATGAAGAAAACCTAAATTTCTTGTTCGAGGTGATATGTCCAATTGTTCATCTCCTGAAGGCACATCATAAAGACTCAAATTAGTCTTTGAAATTTAAGGATTGACCTTTTTAAGGTTTTGAACATATGGAGTCACTTTAGGTTTCCTCACTTGCTTACTTATGTGAATTAGAGCAATCGGGACTTGAAATGACAAATTTGGTACATCATGTACTATACAAAAAAAATTATATAAAGGTCAAATAGAAAAAATAAATAAAAAATAATAATAAAAAGTACTTGATCCTCAAAACTACTATCTTCTGGAATTATTTGTACTTTGAAGACTAGTACAGATAGTTTTTCTATTGGTTTTGGGGTGGAAGCAGTGGTTGTTTGGCTAAAGGAAATCTTAAGTTTTTTTAACCTCCCTGACTTGTAAAGTTTATTGATCTTTTATGAGAGGCCTCTACATGAACATCAATAGGAAGGTTTGACTCTTGAGTCTTGTCTATCTTGACCTGCTCTGATTGACCAAGGACGAATTTAGAGTTTTCACTCGATGACAAAAGTTGCACCAGGATCTCTTGAAGCCTGGTAGTACGTGGGTTTTCCACCAATGTTGATAATCATTATCAGTGAAAAATTGCATGTTCGGAACATACTTTGGAACATAAAATATTAACCCGCTTCTAGTTCGGGTAAGAGATAACCATGCTCGACAAAGGTTAACATAATTGATATCGAGAGTCGGTTTTACTGGAGATCCTAGAATTCTTTGCCTGAAGCTGAGTTGTCTCCCTAGTCTATAAGGATTATAGGCTTCAAGAATAAATGGAGCATGTTCTCTATGGTAGGAAAGATACCTTGGATGGATACTGATCATGAACTTCGTCGTCTCTAAAATGGTATGACCATTCATAATCCTTGCACTCATCTGAAACATGAATTGAAGATATAGGATTCTAGAAAAAGTCATTTGGTCCCATGTCACCCCGAAGAATTTTGCAACAAGCTACTGCACCTAGTTCCTAGGATTGGAAAGCATTCAAAGTGCTAGCATACCTCGTAATAGTGGAAAATCTAATACTATTCTCAATGTGATTATCGACTCCATGATGAAAATAGCTAGAAGCCTACTCATAGAGAAAATGTCTAGGAAAAAGAATGGGAAATCATGCCAAGATCAGTCCCACCTAAGCAATGTGAGGTCTGTGT
This sequence comes from Nyctanthes arbor-tristis, assembly GCA_963692815.1. NCBI lineage: Eukaryota > Viridiplantae > Streptophyta > Magnoliopsida > Lamiales > Oleaceae > Nyctanthes > Nyctanthes arbor-tristis. The sequence continues at coordinate 27,934 of CAVNYN010241930.1, read as the reverse complement.
AAGTCCTCTATAAATACTAGCCAAAATATGTTGGACAAGGCTGTAAGTGCATCCCCTAGCCATTTTGGCAGCAACTTTGAATGTGCCTATCCTGATACAATTATCTCCCGAAGGGAAAATGAAATGAAATGACATAACCAAAGAGAGAGGTAAGCAGCAACCTCTGGTTCTCCTTCTTCCTTTTCAGAAAATTCCAAAGAAATATCCTTCCAATGGGATTGATCCCTAGAAGAGAGTACTTATGGCTTGTTCAAATTGAGAGGTCTAATTATGTTAGTCCTCATTGGCCCCTTTTCGTTCTTCTTGTAAGGATTAGCAACCATTGTGTCCATGTAAGTTTTGGTTTGTCGGGGTTTTGGAACAAAATTTGTTTGTCGAAACCAAAAATCAATCCACTTAGAATGAATGATACTATCAAACCATTTCTCATCAGCAATTATAGAGTAAACATTGAATAAGTGTAGATAAGACTTGGAAAGTAAGCCTATCAACTCCGAAAGGGTTGGAACTACCTCTCCATAATATTCACTTGACATAGAGATGCCAGTGATGATCCTTATATCCCTAAAAGAAATACCAATTTCGCAGCTGTTACAAAAGTATTGGTCTCAGGACACCAAACTTCGCAAAGGGCTTTGTAGAACTTCGCAAAGGGCTTTGTAGACAGAGTTGGAACAATGATAGTCTTTCACTGCAGCTTTAACTACGCGAACCAAATCTTTTCTGTTCTCCTTGATAAGCAATTTTTGGATCCAAAGGGACCATTCCCAAAATTTTGGCACAAGATTTCAAAGTACTTCCCCATCGAATCCCCTTCTCATATATTCTTTCACAAATAGTTGCACGAGGAGTGAAAACTATGTTTGAAGCATGATGTGGTAGCAGGAAAAGGAATTGTCGAGAACCATCCTTTTGGATGGATGCAGAAGTATGCGAAGAGGCACTTAAAGCTGGAATGTCTACTTGTGGCAGAAAATCAAAACTGATAGGCGTCAGTGTATGTGTCATTGCCGTGTGGGTGTAAATCTTGAGATCACCCTGCTCTTGGTCAAGATATTTCACATCTGTATCTTTGAATAAAAGGTACGTTCTGCCCTACTTTTTTTAATCTCCTCAATTTCTGGCACATTGCTATGGAACTTGCTTGATTGAGACATTCCTAAAAAGAAAAATTATCATGATCAAATATCAATCAAAACAATTTCAACATAAATCAAATTAAATTAAAGCAAATTAAATCAAGTTGGGGAAAAGAGGTAAGTCAAATTAAATGAAATTGAGATTAGTTATCTAATCTTGCCAAAAAGGATCATTCAAATCCTAAACTTTAAATATCTTGGAAAAGTTTAGACCTTTGTCCTTGACATTAAATATCTTGGATTTTAAAAGGATTAGTCTTTAATTGTCAAATGTGTCTCAAGTTTACAAGGTGCAAACCTTTGCTTTCCGCACAACGTCTCAAACATCAGAATGAATGATCCTTAATTACCAAATTAATTTCTTAAGTTTGAAGAGATCTAAACCTTAGTCTTTGACATAAGTTTTAGACTTTGAAAGATCCAAATCTCGGTGTTACACTGACAACTTCTTTAAATCATTAAGTTTAAGCACTTAAAAAAATTAAAAATAAATAAATAAAAGATCCAAACCTTATTCTTTGACATAGTCTTATATGAAAGGTCTAAACCTTAAAAAGATTAAAGAAAGGGCAATTCACGTCCCTGGAAAGAAAAAAAGAATAGAAAAGAAGAAAAAAGGTGGGCAGTTCACGTCTTTGGAAAGAAAGAAAAGAGAAAAAAAAAGGAAAAAGTGGGCAATTCACGTCTTTGGAAAGAAAGAAAGAAAAAAGGAAAAGGAAAGAAAAAGTTGGAAATTCACGTCTCTTGGAAAAAAATGGGTGGGGAATTGATGTCTCTGAGAGGAAGGAAAAAAAAAAAAGAAGGGCAATTAATGTCCTTTGGAACTAAGAGAAAAATGGAAAAAAAGAAAAATTTTTACTAAATCTTAACTTGCATGCATGAGATCATTAGAAAAAGAAAGGGAATTTGTTTGCCTATTGGTGTTTTAAGAAGAGGAATCGAATATCGGAATTAAGCTAAAAAAAGCTTAGTTGAACAAGTTTCATGGAAGAAGAGACAAAATTTTGCCTTAGAAAATTGACTTTGTTTCTTAGCGAATAGAAGGCAAGTTGGCGAATGAAAATACCGGTGTTGAAGGGCCTTATATATTACTTGAGTTGTTCAGCTCTTAGGCTTGAACTAGCACTCTTCAGTGAAGAATTTTGAATTAAGCTGATCTCGTTATCCAATTAAAAGTCTTTTGGTTAAAACACCCAAAAAAAATGGAGGTTGAAATCAGGACGTGGTTTCTCGGCCAAGAAGGAAAAAAATTTTTTTTTTTTCAAATAAGAATAATGATTAAGTTAAAAAAAGTTTGATTGAAATAAAAAAAAAAAAGGTTTCCCGGTTCCCAAAAAAATGATGATTAAGTTTCAAAAAAAAAAAAGGAGTTTGGTTCAAACTCAAATTAAGTTATCCATGTTTCGATTAAAGTTGAAATTTTTACTCCTACTAGAGTCCCAATTTTCTTAGAAGTGTTATTTGTATAAATTCAAATTCAAATTGTATTTCAAAGCCAAGATTTATCTAGGGATCGCAACGGGCTGAGTCAGGGTCGGGTTCGGGTTTGGATTCCCTGGTCTCCACCCCATTTTCATTTACCCCGCCCCACCCCCGCCTCGATCCCCATTCAATCGGGGCAGGTCGGGTCAGATCAGGGATGGGAAAATCCTCATTAACTACCTGGTATTTTTTTTCTTTGACTTTGTGCCTAAAGAATCAAAAATGAGATCCCCGAATCTGATTGATGCTATTTTAATTTTTTTAATGTGATTCAGCTTCAAATTTTAAGTATTTAAACTATAGTGCAAATTAGTTAACAAGTAAAATGCTAGCACAAGTGGTGTAAGTTTAGGGTTTGGGCAATTGAGGGACCTGGGTTTGAGTCTTCGCAAATGTCATACTAACTGAAATGTTTTCTTTAATTAAATAGCTAAAATTATTGGGTTTTGAGGAAGGGCAGCAAAACCTGTTCCCTCCCCGCTAGCGATTCGGGGCACATCATTGTGCCCTATACCCGCCCCGTTAATTACCCGCCCTATTTGAGGCGGGTCTCCAGCGGGCTCGGGTTTTCGGGTTAATTCTGTCATTTCTATATTTATCCATTTATTTGCTATAAATAGATAAATCTTGGAGGGCATTTGTAGACATCAAAAAATTTTAATAAAAATTATTTAGGCCGGGTTTAATTTTGATATTTAACCCAATTAATTTTAAAGTCAAATTAAAGTCTAAAGTCTTAAATGGACCAAATTAAGTTGAACGATCAAAAGCTCAAGATTTAGCCAATTTTGCAGGCCCACTCTACTGCCTGAGAATGTGGTATATATAAACCCTATTGGTCCTAGGGTTTGGGGATTCCAGACAGAAAATTCCTGCATAACCATTTCAAGGGAAAAACCAAGAGAACCAAATTCTCTCTAAGTCTAAGAGAATCAAATTCTCTTTAAGTCTAAGAAGATCAAGGTCTTCTTAAATTCAAAAATCAAATTCCAAGTCAAGTTTCAAAGCAAATTCAAAGGCAGAAAGAAGGAAAATCAAAGGAGATCAAAATCTTCTTTAAATCAAATCTTCATATCCAAATTCGAAAATTAAGCCTCAAATTTCCCCAAGCTTCAAGTCCAGATCTGGAAATCTACAAAAATCGAGGCCTCAAGTCTCAAATTGATTGCAAGCCACGAAATTAATAATACGGAAATTCATTATAATTGGAATTTGATAAAAATAGAAGTGGATTGACGCTCTTGTAATTCGTCATGTTGCAAAATTTCTCTGATTAACGATTCCAACTTCGAAGACAAAGTGCAACATGACTTGGTCTTCGGCTTGCAATAAATTTGAGACTCGAGGCCTCAATTTTCGTAGATTTCCAGATCTGGACTTGAAACTTGAGTGAATTTGAGGCTTAAGCCTCGAGATTCGTAGATTTCTGAATTTCGATATGAAGATTTGATTTAAAGAAGATTTTAATTTCTTTTGATTTTTCAACTTTCTGCCTTTGAATTTGTTTTGAAACTCGACTTGGTATTTGGTTTTGGAATTTAAGAAGACGTTAATTTTCTTGGACTTTAAGAGAATTTGATTCTCTTAGACTTAGAGAGAATTTGGTTCTCTTGGTTTTCCCTTGAAATGCTTCTACAGGAATTTTGTGTCTAGAACCCCCAAACCCTATGACCAATAGGGTTTATATAGACCACATTCATGGGCCGTAGAGTGGTCCTACAAAATGGGCCAAATCTTGGGCTTTTGATCGTTTAATTTAATTTGGTCCATTTAAGACTTTGGATTTTAATTTTATTTTAAAATTAATTGGGTTAAATATCAAAATTAAACCTAGCATAAATAATTTTTATTAAAATTTTTTTGATGTCAACAACTCCCCCTCCCAAAAAAAGATTTATCTATTTATAACAAATAAATGGATAAATCTTGGCTTTGAAATACAGTTTGAATTTGAATTTAAATTTAAATTTATAAAATAACACCTCTAAGAAAATTGGGACTCTAAGAAGAGTAAAAATTTCAATTTCAATCGAAGCATGTATAACTTAATTTGAGTTTTAACCAAACTATTTTTTTTAACTTAATCATCATTTTTTTCGGGAACTAGGCGACCGCGTTTTTTTTATTTCAATCAAACTTTTTTTAACTTAATCACTATTCTCGTTTGAAAAACAAAAAAATTTTTTTTTTTTCCTTCTTGGCCGAGAAACCACATCCTGATTTCAACCTCCTTTTCTTTTTTCTTTTTTTTTTTTGGTTTTATTCAAAAGACTTTTAATTGGATAAGGAGATCAACCTAATTCAAAATTCTTCAGTGAAGGGTCATATTTCAAGCCTAGGAGCTGACCATCTCAAGCATTATATAAGACCCTTCAAAACTAGTATTTTCATTCACCAACTTGTCTTCTATTTTCCAAGAAATGAAGTCAATTTTTCGAGGCAAAATTTTGTCTCTTCTTCCATGAAGCTTGTTCAACTAATAATTAACTCCGAGACGTGTGCTCTTCCGATCTCTTAAAACATTAGTAGGCAAACAAATTCCCTTTCTTTTTCTAATGATCTCATGCATGCAAGTTAAGATTTAGAAAAAAAAAATTTTTTTTTTCCATTTTTCTCTTAGTTCCCAAGTACATTAATTGCCCGTCTTTTGTCCCTTCCTCTCAGGGATGTCAATTCCCCACCTTTTTTTCCAAGAGACGTTTGCCCACCTTTTTTTTCGTTTTTTTTCCTTTTCTTTCTTTCCAAAGACGTGAACTGCCTATTTTTGGTTAAAGATTAAACCACGGTCAAAGAGAATTGGAAGTTAAACAACTTAACATTTTGGAGACTCTATGTTGATAATCAATCAACTCACATCAGAATATGAGATTTGAAAACTGGAGTTAAAGCCCTACCATAATTATGCATCAGTATTGGTGAAACGATTCGTTCCAAAAAGTGAAAAACAAAGAGGCATATGCTTTGGCAAACTTAGCAGCTGTCTTAGCCAGGTCAGAGGAGAATTCCATACACGCAATTTTGATTGCGCAAATATGAGTAATTCCACCATTGCAACCTGAAGACTTCGAAGAAAATAATAGTGTTGAAGTTATCAAAGGAAAATGAGGACTGGAGATAGCCTATTATTGATTATCTTCAACACAAAAAATTATCTGATAATGCACGTCGGAGGTCAGAAATAAGAAGAGGAGCAGCCCGATTTGTCTTCTTTAAAGATATACTTTACCAGCGATCATTTGATGGGATTTTCCTTAGATGCTTAAGTTCTGAAGAAGCACTCCATATTTTGAAGGAAGCTCACTCTCAAATATGCGGAGTTCTCCTTTTTCCTATTCAAAAAATTCTAAAGAAATATCATGCCAATGGGATTGATTCCTATAAGAGGGTGTCTATGGCTTGTTTAAATCGAAAGGTCTAATTATTTTAGTCTTCATTGGCCCTTTTTTGTTCTTTTTGTAAGAATTAGCAACCAATGCGTCCTTGTAAGTTTTGGTTTATCGGGGCTTTGGAACAAAGTTTGTGTGTCGAAACCAAAAATCAATCCATTCAGAATGGGTAACACGGTCAGACCCTTTCTCGTCAGCAATTATAGAGTAAACATTGAATGAATGTAGACAAGCTCTTCCGATCTGTTTGTCAGCTCCGAAAGGGTTGGAGCTACCTCTTCATGATATTCACCTGAAATAGAGAGGCCATTGATGATCCTCATAGCCCAAAGAAAAATACCAATTTCACTGCTAGCTGTTACAAAAGTATTGGTCTTAGGACACCAACCTTCACAAAGGGCTTTGTAGGCGGCATTGGGACGATGATAGTCTTTCTCCGCAGCTTCAACTATGCAATCAAAATCATAACAATTTGTATGGTTGATAGGCTTTATACGACTTTACCTTTTTGTTGAAGGATTTCGCTATCTGAGCTTGGTAGCATTCAAGATACATCTGTGCCTCTAGTCTCTTTTCATCCAAGGCTTCTAGCTCCTAGTCCAAGATGGACATTTTCTTCCGTAGTCAATCCATCTTGACTGGCAATCCGTAGAAATGGAATTTGACACTCCAAGGGTAGTACAGCTTCTACCCCATATACCAAATCATAAGGACTAGTTTTTGTTGGAGTCCTATAAGTAGGATGATATGCCCACAAGACCTCTCTAATTCTTTCATGCCAATCTCTTTAACCAATCAAAGAGAATAAAAGATCAATTTGAGTATTTATGACAATCTCTTTAACCAAAATTTCGGCTAATAATTTATCTCTCGACAAGATTTCAAAGTACTTCCCCATCGAATCTCCTTGTCATATATTCTTTCACACATAGTGGCACGAGGAGTAAAATCCATATTTGGAGCATGATGTGGTAGCAGGCAAAGGGATGGTTGAGAACCATCATTTTGGCTAGATGCACTAGTATATGAAAAGGCACTTAAAGCTGGAATGTCTACTTGTGGCAGAAAATCAAAACTGATAGGCGTCAGTGTATGTGTCATTGCCATATGGGTGCAAATTGTGAGATCACCATTTTTTCACTTTTTTTAAGTGCTTAAACTTAATGATTTAAGGAAGTGATTTAAAGAAGTTGCCATGTGGGTGCAAATCGTGAGATCACCATTTTTTTCACTTTTTTTTTAAAGTGCTTAAACTTAATGATTCAAAGAAGTTGTCGGTGTAATACCGAGATTTGGATCTTTCAAATTCTAAGACTTATGTTAAAGACTAAGGTTTAAATCTCCTAAAACTTAAGAAATTAATTTGGTAATTAAGGATCATTCCTTCTGATGTTTGAGACATTGTATCGAAAGCAAAGGTTTGAACCTCGTAAACTTGAGACACATTTGATAATTAAAGACTAATCCTTTTAAAGTCCAAGATACTTAATGTCAAGGACAAAGGTCTAAACTTTTCCAAATTGATTTTTTTTTTTTAAGTTTACGATTTGAACGATCCTTTTTGGCAAGATTAGATAACTAATCTCAATTTAATTTAATTTGACTTGACTTTATTTTTTTCAACTTGATTTAATTTTCTTTAATATAATTTGATTTATGTTGAAATTGTTTTGATTGATATTGATAATTTTTGTTATCAATGATGTCTCAATCAAGCAAGGTCTACAGCAGCGTGCATGAAATTGAAGAGATTAAAAAGTAGGGCAGAACGTACCTTTTTTTCAAAGGTACAGATGTGAAATATCTTAACCAAGAGTAGGGTGGTATCACGATTTGCACACACATGGCAATGACACATACATTGATGCCTATCAGTTTTGATTTTCTGCCACAAGTAGACATGCCAGCTTTAAGTGCCTATTCACATACTGCAGCATCTAGTCAAAAGGATGGTTCTCAACCATTCCTTTGCTTGCCACCACATCTGCTCCAAACATGGATTTTACTCCTCATGCCAGTATTTGTGAAAGAATATATGACAAGGAGATTTAATGGGGAAGTACTTTGAAATCTTGGGGAGAGATAACTTATCTGCCGAAATTTTGGGAATGGTGAATTTGGATCCAAAAATTGCTTATCAAGGAGAATAGAAAAGATTTGGCTCGTGAGATCAGTATTACTACCCAATAGGTCTAAAAGGCTAAGAGAGACAATAGGAGAATGCCTGTTAGATATGATGATTACTATTTGTCTGTCTTTGCTTTTAATACTTACGAATCCTTTGTTTCCTCTAAACCCAAAACTTTTGAGGAAGCTGTTAAATCTAAAAATTCTAAAATCTAGTGGAATGCCATAAGAGATGAAATATCTTCCCTTCATAAAAACAAAACCTAGGTTTTGGTTCCTAAACCCGAAGGACACTCTATTATTGATTGCAAATTGTTGTTTAAAATCAAATAAGGTGTTGATAATTCTGATTCTGTTATATATAAGGGAAACTTGTTGTTAGAAGTTTTACGCAAAAAAAGGCGTTTATTATACTTAAATATTTGCTGCTTCAATTGTTAAATATACTACTGTTTGAATTATGTGTGCTCAAATGAAACAATTGGATGTCAAAATTGCTTTCTTACATGATGACTTGGATGAGAAAATCTATATGAGTCAACATGTTGGTTTTGTTAATTCTAAGGATCGTGATTATATGTGCCTCCTAAAAAATCTTTATATAGTTTAAAAGAGTCTCTTAGACAGTGGAATAAAAGATTTGATACTTATATTTTAACTCTGGGCTTTAAAAGAAGTAAGTGTGATTAGAGTTTGTACTTTAAATTGGATGACTTAAAGTATGCTTCTATCTTTCTATTGTTGTATATTGATGATATGCTTCTAATTAGTTCTAGCATTAAGTCAGTTGAATTTGTGATGAATTATCTTAGTGCTGAATTTGATATGAAATTGCTAGGAGATGCCAAAAAAATTGTAGGCATGAATATATATTTACAGAAGCAGAGATGAAAATATTTTTGTGTTGAATCAAAGTGCTTACGTGAACAATGTTCTCAAGAAATTTTCCATGCTTAATTGTAAATATATTTATGTGCCTCTTACAAATCATTTTATACGTAGTAAGGACTAGTGTCCTAAATCTAATGATGAACTTGAGTATATGAACAAGGTGCCTTATTCAAATATCATTGGTTCTGTTATGTTCTTGATGGTCTGTACTAGACCAGATGTTGCATATACTGCTAGTATTTTGAGTAGATATAAGTCACATCTTGGTATGTAGCTTTGAGAAGCTTTGAAATGACTTCTCAGATATTTGAAAGGTGTATCCAATAAAGAACTTGTTAATAAATATCGTAAAGAGGGAATTAATCTTAAAAGGTTAAGTGGATGCTAATTATGCAAGTGATAGGGCCAATAGAAAGTCAACTACTTCCTATATTTTTACTGTGTGTGATACTTGCATAAGTTGGAAATTTCAATTGCAACATATAGAGGCTTTATCTACTACAGAGGTAGAATATGTAGCCATTACCGCGGTTATGGAAGAAGCTCTCTAGTTAAAAGGAGTTTTGAATGAAATAAGTTTTATGCAAGAAATTGTGGAAGTGTTTTCTAATAGCCAATCTGCTGTTCAATTGTACAAAAAGCATGTGTTTCATGACAAGACTAAGCACATAGATATTAGATTGTACTTTAATAAGGATATTCTTGCAAGGAAAATGCTAGTGTCCTGAATATCTCATACCTGAGATACAACCCGAAGTAGCAAATGTCAAACATACCCTCAAATTAAAATAAAATTTACATAAGAGACCCATTCATTCATTCCCATCTTCAAAAAACGAAAAGGGGATCTCTGCTCTCTCTCTCTCTCTCTCTCTCTCTCTCTCTCTCTCTCAGGAAAACCCCGGCAGTAGCCAGCGCTTCTTCAAGATTCCATCCACGCACCGGCCCTCATTACAGCATCCTGGTTGTCAGAAATCATCCATGTCCACTTCTATTCTGGGTTGTGAAGTTGAATGTTGAATCTAAAATTCAAAGATTCAGGTTTTCCCTTTGTTTAGCGTTCGTTTCTTCTGAGTGTTCAATCGAGCATTTTCGACGTGACATGCCGGGTTTGAGATGGAGTGATTCTTACTATTATAATGTGCATGAATTTTGCACCTTTTTCTAGATGTTTCAAATGCTATAGATTACAAAAATAAAAAAAATATAAACTAAAATAGAAAATAAGGATAAACCAAAATTTACATTAGGGGAGGTAACAGCATATTATTTGTATGTAATTATGCGTATGTTAATTCTGGGGTATGTATTTTGACACTTTTGCATTATGTGTATGTTAGTTTGCATTATGTATGTCAATACTTTTCACACTTTTATAGCCTGAAATTATGTGTGTATTTTTAAATTACAGTAGCTTAATACTCCCCCTTGTATGCAAATTATTGAGACATTTACTGCTTGGGTTTGAAACAAATTAGCTTTTCACTGTTAAATAGAAATTAGCTTATGGAGTAATTAATATGCTACATGAAATTTATGTCTTCTTGATCTATCTAGCAGCATTTGTGGCTAGGTTTATGAGCATCTAGTTTGAGTGTAGTAATCCTTAATTCTTGCCTTTGGCACTTTGTTGATTCCAAATCTGAATTGGGAGCCATGTCATGACCTCAGCTTGCCATATATTACTCAATAAAATTGAATAAGTATACTTTGCAAATACTTGAATATTTGCGGAAAGGGCCCAAACAAGGGTCGTCTATTTTTCAACTGTACTAAGAATTGCCTTTACTTCAAGTGGGACGAGGGAGAAGCTAGCATTGGAGGTGAGGGGAGATGCAAATGAAGATGTTCGTCAAATGGTTGATCTGTTTGCGTGCAAGAAAATCGCAAAAGGTGGGAAGATTACGTTGAAAATGACAATTCCCTATGACAAAGATAAAAGGGGAGACCAGTAGCAAAATTACAATACTCTTTTGTATTGTTATATTTTCTATGAGCTTTAATGAGCCAACTAGTATCTAGCATTGTCTTGTAAATATTGCATATCGTTGGTAATTTCTTATTTTGTGAAATATGATGTTCTTTTATTTTGTTTTCTAGACTAGATTAGTGAAGTACTCTCTAAACTGTTATTTCGTTCATTCTTGATCCATGATAGCCAGCAACATCTTCTGCAATATTTCATTGGACATTATGAACCATGATAGATTGACATTGATTTGATCATGATAGTAGCATAATGAACTTGGAAAACCTTTTTTGTTCCATTGACTATGGCCAGCGACATCTTCTGCACTATTTCATTGGTCATTATGAACCATGATAGATTGATACTGAATTGATCATGCAAAGATAGCAGCAAAACATAGACACCTACAAATTTGTAATGAAATCTTTCATTATTCAAGTAGCAAGTTCTTTCTTGACAGCAACAAAGGTAACAACGACGTTGTCAACGATATGAACAAGAAACCCTGACCCATTTCAAAATGGACAAAAATGGCCGAAGAACATGGGAATTTTTTTCCAAGAAAAATGACACTTACAAGTTAATGTTACGTGCACTTACAAGTTAATGTTACATAGCCATAATCAAATTCTAGTACAGTGTCTAAGAAATACATAAAATCCCTACAAAAAAGGTGAATAGATCTTTCTCTAGGACGACAATGGTGAAGATAAAACAAGAAATAGATGAAATATTCTACTCAACAAGCTTCAGCAGCACCAGGCTCTCCTTTCATCAATCTGTTGCACATGATTTAACAATGAAAGATATATAACCTTCTTGTACATCACTCTAAAGAGCAAGCAGACACGAACAAGTTATCCCCTGCAATTTGAAAATGGATTAAGAACAGCCTAAGGGCATGTTTCTCTTTATATTTCAGTTTTCACTTTTGAATTCATTTTTATCTTGCCTTTCAAGAGTAAATATTAAGGAAAAGAAGAAAAGAATGATTTCTTTTCCTTATTTTCGGCATTTTCAAAGTTTTACACTAAAAAGCTTAAAAGGACCAAAAGTTATTTTGAGTTTTCTTCACACAACTTTTCCTTATTTTCAAAATGTATTTTTAGGAATATGAATATAAATAGATTTCCAATCCCATGAAAGACTAAAAACTAAAAATATGAAATAGTAAAGAGAACAAGCCCTAAGATTTTGGAATTTTTTCAAGATAAATACGTTCTTATAAGTAAACATTACAAACTCGAGTGCGTATCATTAAAACACACACACATACACACAATTTCAACATGTAAACCTGATTCCATACTTGTATTTTTGCAACGAACTTGTGATGCCACTGCAAGCAGGATAAAGCTAAATCAAGTCCGCTACATTACAAATATAGGTTATATGTATAGTTCAACAGACTTGATCAATGGTGGCGATTTTCGTTTGGTTTGGAGGGCTTGGAGGAATTTTGAATTGGGATTGGAGCGGTATAAAAGATCTTTTTTTTTGGAGGGGGTCGGCCGGGAAAAATCTCGTGAGATATCGCCTCGGGTAATGTGTCGTGCGACATCTCATGGGAGGTGTACCACTATTCTTGTTGTGAAAGGTGAAATTTTCTTGGAAAAGATCCCCACTCAGTACAATCTAGCAAACATGGGAACAAAACCACTTCCTCTTAATAAGCTTGCATCTTGTTTGACTATGTTAAACATTGATGGTGGGTGGGTAATTCAGATTTGTAATTTAACCTTCTTCAGGTTGGGGTTAAATAATTAATCTAAACTTTCAATATATCTTTCTCTTTTCTAGCTTTTTTCCCCCTTTTCTGTGTTTTTTAGGACTCAAGGATTAACTTGGTGTTTTTCTTTTACAAGTACTAGAGGTATAGAAGCAACATGTGATATGTTTATATATGGTAATTGGCTCAATGAGGAGATTATTGTGTTATATATGACCCAACCAGGTTGGCCTTGTGTTCAGCCTAGTGTTCAGTTTGGCCCATTCCAGCCATTTTCAGTGTCAACCATTGATTATTTGTGTTTAATCTTAGCCGTCTAGTTTGTTTTATATATATATATATATATATATGTATATATATGTATGCTTTTTTGGAGCTATTATCAGTGTTAGATGTGTAGTTGTTCTAAGGTTTGTGTGGTATTCTTCGTTTTTGTGAATTCTCTATTAGCGTTAGGACTGTTTTTATGAGACTCTCTCTCTCGCCTTGTTTTGTACTCGTATGATGTTTTCTTCATAATTATAGTACATAGGCCATATCCACTATATTGTGGAGCCTCAACGGGAACATAGCCGTATTCCGGCGAACCTCAGGCCCTTTTGTGGGGCAAACATATCTAGTGTTCAATTTGTTACTGCTTTCCTTTTAATTTCGTTGTTTACCGGCTTGACTTGTGGCCATAGGATTTGGGTTATTGGGATCTATTTGTTCAACAACTAAATTATAGCATATAATCACACCCACCCACCCCCGGCGCATTGAGCCTAGATGGAGGCGCAAAAAACCCATTGAAGCTCTAGGCTAATGGTGTTTTACCTATAAAAAAATATCATGTAATAAAAATTCAAAAAATAAATGTTGATTAAAAAATTAAAGACAATTATAATAATATTGTTATGGTTAGGTATTGGCTAAATAAAATAATAGATAATTAGTTGTCTCCAAGATGGATCATGCAAGGATTTGAGCAAGATTTTGCATGAATTTGTTGGAGACATTTAGAATTTGGAAGAAGCATGCATGGCGGTGGAAGATTACGGCTGGAATTGAGGCTATCAAGTTGGATATTGCTAAGCTTTGTCAAGGTTGCAAGTTGTATTATGGTTAGATCATGGCAAGATTTGCATGCATGCGGCTGGAATTTCCAAAAGCAAGCTGGAGCAATTTGCAAAGAGAAACTTAGACCAAGAATTGAAGCTGCCGCCTTTGCCCAAACTGGCATGCTTGGTCTCTATATATATAGGTAGCTCGTTTGTCATTTAGGTGTTACAATTCCTAGTGTTCTAAACACTAAGTGAGGAGAAAATTCTAGGTCTATCATTTGAGGATTTTCTTTGCAGACGTGTGCTCTTCCGATCTGGTTAGTCGAGTGTGGTAAAGCCTAGTAGGTGTTGGTGGGATTATAATCGGGTTTGGGTGTGAGATTCTATATGATTGTAACAATTTTTCATATAGTAGAATATCTTTGACTCCCCGTAGTTTTTCTCTGGTTTTAGAGATTTCCACATAAATCTTATGTTGTTATTTATTTCTCCTGTCTCTTTGGCATTTCTCATACGAAGATAAAGATCTTGGGTTGATCCGAAGTCATATTCAGGTTGGAATTTCTGTTGGTTTTTTAGTATTTGTGTAATAAATTGGGATAAGTGGAAGATTAAAAAAATGGAAAGTTTTTAGTATGTAGTGGGAGACAAATTTTTTCACTCAAAATTTTCACTCAGACTCTTCACTCAAATTTTTCATGCATTTTTTTCACTCAATTTTTTCATGTTACAATATGCAATCTACTTGGGCCTATTTATAGGCATGGAATGTCGGTGGAAAGTCCACTGACTTTTCAATTTGTGATCCAAAATTCAATCCTAGAATTTTCTAGCTAATATACCAACATTTCTAGAAATTATTTAGAGCCATGCAAATATACTTATTTCTAGAGCTTTTTGTTTACTAGGCTTTTCTAGAAATGAGCAATACCATTTCATCACTCTTCGTTGGTGCTCATTTCAAATATTCCAATCATGTTTGTAGTGTCTCGAATTTGGCTCGTAGTAGTGCTTTTGTGAAAATATTGCTTTTTAGCTCTATCTTGCTTGAGCTCTATCTCCTTGTTTGCTTTTGCCTCATGTTTGAACAAATATTTGTAGCTTCTTGTTGTTATTCGCCCATATCTGCTGGCCTTGATATTTCCTTGTAGCTTTTCTCACTTGATAATCATTAGATTGCATGAGTTGTAAATATCTGATAATCTTTTTATCCTTCTAAGTATGGACTTTTATGATGGTCCTCTTGTCTTCGTTTGATGTGGCGAGACTATATCTTCTTTACTTTCAGCCTCCTCCTTGTCCTTATCCTCTTGTTCTACTGGGAGTTGTCGAAATACTGAGATTTTTTCTTTCGACTTGGCTCCCAATTGCAGGAAGCACCTCCAGTATAGTATTTCATCTTCCGATCTGGAAAACACCGATTTTTCTTTTTTATTTTTGCAATCACGAGAGATTTATCATTTTTATCATAGATTGTCCAGTATCTCCCTTCAAAGTGTATTGCATATCCCATTTCCATCATTTGACCAACACTTAAGAGATTTTGGTCTATACTCGGAACCAACATCACATCCTTTATATATCTTTTTCCCTTTTTAGTTTCAATGGCAATAGTACATTTACCTATGGCTTTAACATAATCTCCATTCCCAATCTTTATTTTTGTTTTTATTTTTTCCAGACTGTAGAAAATATTTTCATCCTTTGTTATATGATTATCACAGCTACTACCTATATACCATGTGTCCCATTTTTCTTTTACAGTATCTTTGCAGGAGGCATAGAAAAAAGCCCGTCTGAGCTTTTTTCTTCAGAAAAATTAGCTTAATGATTCCTTTTATAATAACAATATTTTTCTTTATGTCCAAATCTTTTGCAATATCTGCATTGTCCTTCGCCTTTATACCAACAATCTTTCTCCAAATGGCTTCTTTTTTTACAAATCCCACATGGAGGAAGTTTGCTATTCTTATCATCATTTTCATCTTCATTTCTATTTCTAGAATATTTTTTGAAATTCTTCCCACTTTCTTTAAATCTTTGAGACTGCATATTTATTTTAGACTGAAAAGCATTTTCCAATTCAACTTCTTGTCGCCTTTCTAATCTTTGTTTATGAACCTCTAGTGATCTCATTAATTCTGCAGCAGTTAATTTTTCTATATCATTCAACTCTGCTATTGCTGCAATAATTGAATCATATTTTTCTGTGCAAATAATTAAACTTTTTTGAACAATTTTCTTTTCAGAAACTTCTTCTCCATAAGATCTCGGTTGGCTTACTACTTAATCAATTCTAGAATAATATTGTTTTACAGTCTCAAAATCTTTCATTTTTAGATTTTCAAATTTCCTTCTTAAAGTTTGAAGTTTGCAAGTATGTACCTTATCTGTTACGACCCGAACTTTCCTAAAACTATTTTCTAATACATGCTTAGTCAAAGTCAAAATTATTGGGTCAAAGTCCAAGGCGTCAAAGTGTTAAGTGGATAAAATAAGTATTGGAGGGCTTGTATGAAAATTATTAGTGATTAAAAGTCAACTTGTATGACTTACCAAAGTGGAGGGGCCTTGTGTGCAAATTTCCCTTTAAAACCAAGAAAGTCTTGCATTTGGTCAAAATACACACACAACACCAAAAACACACACTCATTCACGCTGGCTCCGCCGAGAGCAAGGGAGAGAGGAGAAAAAATTGGAAAGAAAAGAAAAAGAGGGAGAAAAAGGGAGAAAAGTGTGGGTCTTGCACTTGGTTGGTATTGTCTAGCATCAGGCTTTTGATTTTCTCCTACAAATCCATAGAGATATGTCAAAAAGTAATTTTTAGTGTTTATGTATTTTGCAATAGATCCTAATTGTATGGCTTATTTTCATGGATTGAAGCTTAATAATTGTTATTTGTGCCATAAGAATGATGAGTTTTGACTTAGCAACACCAATTACAAATCATTAGGAGACTTCTATGAACCCTAGATGTGAAATTGGGGATTTCAAGGATTTTAGTTGGCAAAGGTGATTTATGGTAAAATAGTGATAAAAAATGAGTAAATAATGAGTTGAAAATTTTATTTAGTTGATTTCTTTTTAAATATGCATGGATGTGGATGTTGGATATTATGGTGTAAATATGTTTGAGAAGCGCTTTAAGAATAAAAAATGCTATTTAACAATGGGTAGTTGTGAGATATTGGAAATAAGTTGAAGCTTGTGATTTTGTGAATTTTCATGTTATTGCGTACTCGAATGAGTTATGGTGGTATTTTAAGTAATTGGGCATTCTCATTATTTTAAGTGGTGACGAGGAGATTGGGAGAGCTTATCAACAGTATTAGATCGTAGCTATAATTCTGTGAGTGGAAAAATATTTTCCAAAGATTAAGCCTGTTTTCATTATAGGATATTAAATATTTTGCTTTCTAAAAGCGAAGCGTGATTTCTTTGTTATTATGGTAATATATCCAATCTCATAAAATGTTTAAGCATGCTATTATCTTTAGAATATGATTTCAAAAAGAAAATAGTTTTCTTATTATGTTAAGAATTTTCATAAAAGCATATTATGTCATGTTATAAGATTCTTGAGAAAAATATAGTATAAAAATTATTTTCAAAACCACCAGATAGGACATATGTGATTTTTACCCGCTTTGCATCGTATGATCCGTTCCATAGTGTCAGGCTAGCTTTAGTGATGTTACCCGCTCTGCATCGTGTGATTTGTTCCACAATGTTAGACTAGCTTCGGTGATGTTACCTGCTCTGCACCGGTGTGATTCATTCCACGGTGTTAGACTAGCTATAAATAGGTCTTTAGGAACCATCGTCATTCAGACATAGGCTTTAGACAGTGTATGGTGATATTTGCCTTTAGGGCTTGCTCTGCGCGCGTATGACTAGTTATTCAGTTATCAGTATCACTCAATTCTAAGTAGTATGCTTTGTGCATTGAGATTACTATGTACATTTGTGTTACTGCTTAGCGGTATTTTTTGTGTGAATTTTCAAGTTATAAGTAATTATCTAAGTTCCAACTTTAATATTTTAGTTTACAGTATATTGAAAAATTATATGATTCAGTTCGAGTTTTTAGATTCTATTCATAGTATTCTCAGCATTTTCATGATTCAATATTTCCTTTGTAAGTTAACTAGAAGATTTTCAAACAAATTCAGTATATTTATGTATTACAAAGTTCAACAAAAATTTTAGAAAAAATTAATACAAAAAGCTATATATATGTATTTACGAACTTATCCACTCACTGAGTTACAAGCTCATATATTTTCTAACATTTTTCTTATCAGGAGGCGACGGAGCTTGAGCATAGTAGGATTTGCCTACATCATCAGATTTTGCCACCACGTTCTGAATTTGTACGATATAGTGCATTTTGTCATTCATCAAATATTGACATAATTCATATCTTCATTCTCATGCTAATTGGAAACATTGAGAATTGCAAATGTTTTAAATTGATTTTGATGTTGTGTGAATTGTAAAATTATTTTGTATTCTTTTGGAGTTTTAATGGATGAATGCTGTTGGGAATTAATATGTATGGATTTGATTGTGGATTTTTGAATTTGTCACAAGTTGGATAAGTCTATTTTACAGGGGAAACTCTGCCAAAATTTTTATAAAACCATTTTAGTCCAAAAGTTTATGCAGCTTCAAGATAAGTCTTAGTTTGCCTTGATGGTGAGTCTAGGTCAAACTGGTATCCATCGTCAGCGCAGGTCATGTGTCAGGCCTAGTAAGATGGCCTGAGACGAGGCGGCTCATTATCACTTCCATTGAACTCCTGTAATTTATCCCAAGTTTTCTTAGCACCTTCACATCCCATTATCCTTGAAAAATAGTCATCCATCAAACTCATTTGTAGAGCCAGAAGTGCCATAGCATCTATTTGTTGATTTTCTTTAAATTCCTTCTTTTGTGCCACAGTTAATTAATGAGGAAATATCGTCTGAAATAGTATACCCAGTACTGATAATATCCCATAAATTCTGAACACAAAAGTAAGTCTTCACTTTGATTAACCAATAGTCCTAGCTATCCCCTTAGAAGGTAGGGATTGGAGTTGATGAGCGGAATGCGTCGGCCATATTTCGCCTTACGCCCAATATTTCTCGAACAAAACTCTAATATCACTTGTTGTTTTTTTAGTATTAGTGTAATAGTAATTTGGAGTATGAGAACTGAGATAAATAAAGGATTAAAAAATAGAAAGTTTTTAATAGATAATGGGAGACAAATTTTCATTCAAAATTCACTCAAATTTTTCTTACAATTTTTTTCACTCAATTTTTTCTTGTTGCAATATGCAATCTACTTGGGCCTATTTATAGGCATGGAATGTTGGTGGGAAGTCCACCGACTTTATAATTTCTGATCCAAAATTCGAGCCTAGAATTTTCTAGCTAATATTATATACCAACAATTCTAGAAATTATTTCGAGCCATGCAAATCTACTTATTTCCAGATCTTTTAGCTTACTAGGCTTTTCTAGAAATGAGCAACACCATTTCATCAACTTCCCAACAGTAGTTGTGCTAAATAACATTTTTTTTCCCTAGGTTCCTATTATGATACAGATTCTCTTGCCACTGTGAAACATAAGTAAATGTTGTTTCTACTAACTAATAGGGTACAGGGAGGAAACTTAGGGTGGTAACTTAGTGATGGAACTTGATAATAGGGTTATTATAGGCAAGGCTTATTATAGGGTTTCCCGGAGCGATCTTGTATAGTATGTTGGCTCAGTTTGGGTTCAATGACTTTTGGATTGATAAGGTAAAATGATGTATATATCGGTAGCCGTTTCTTTTCTATATTGATTAATGGGGAATTAAGTAATTTTTCCCCCCTTCTTCCAGAGATCTTCTGTTACTAGAATCTAGATCGCTCTTGCAAAAATACTCCTCTGCCTCCTCATGATAGCTGGTGAATTTCCAAAAGTCCTCATTTATTGGATGATATATATGATGTGATGTGCCTAAGACTCAAGAGCTTTCTTGTTTCTCTTATTAGTGTCTGCCTATTAAATATTTGGGAGTTCCTCCTTATAAAGGTAGCAGAAAGACGTTCCTTTATGCTGGCTTAACTAATAAAATCAGATCTAGAATACTTTCTTAGATAAACTAACTATTATCTACATAGTCGCGATCCCTGCCTGACATTTGATGGGATTATACTGCAAGACACCTATGTGGCGGGAGATCATTGAGAAACCACAAGTGGATTCCTATGCAGGGCGTAGCTAGGGGGTAGCCACCCCGATCCCCGGCTACCCTCGTTTTCGAAAAACTCTCTTTTTTTACACTTTAAAATATTTTTAAAAAAAATTTTTTAGTATTTCGGCTAGGGGTGGTCAAGTTTTGTCTCTCTCTTCTATAATTCCTGGCTACGCCCCTGATTCTTAGCTAATGATCTTCTGCCACATAAACACTTAGCAGCATAATTCCCACAAGGCGAAATTTGGTGGATCCTCATATTGTCTGGGTGATTGAAAAAAAGGCACTACTAATTTTTTTGTTTGATCAGTGGATGGCCACTGAGACTTTATCTGATCAACAGTGCTTTATTAGTTCAGGTACTAAGGAAAATGTGGCCAATTACTTATCTAATGGTGGTTGGAACTTGGATAGACTGCGTATGGTTTTTTCCTAACACAGCCCGCATTGTTTTCTTAGAAATCTGAATGGAGTTCTTCCTAGTAAAGTATCTATGATTTTTGGGGAAAATTTGGATTAACTGGATCACAATAGTAAGAAGTACGTACTTAATTAGACTGAAATAAAATTGGTGAAAAAGGACAAAAACTAATAAGTGGAGGGGTTATACTCTGCCCGACATATATGTAGCAAAAACTATTTTTCGACCTCAAGCATTCCTGTGTATATATAAGTGCAAATGTAGACAAAAAATTAAATGAAAACAACACTGTAAAAATAATTATTTCATCGCGTATATTTTTGTATCTAACCCGTCCGAAAGACTAATTAGAAGGTACAAACAAAAAATAACCCTAGCATCAATAATAGCTGTTTTCAAACATTTTTATTATTTAGGTTCTTCCAAGCATATATATTTTTCAGATTTTCTAAGAATCAAGGGCAAAATTTGCAAGCAGTTTTAAACTGCTCAGCGGATTGATCTCCTTTGAATTCAGCATCAAGCCATGCTGAGTAACGTCCTTTCAAGTTCTTGACGTTCTTGAATCCCTGTATATATTCCAATGAATATTACACCCCTAGAAAATATTAGATGAAAAATTTATCATTAAACCACTAGAAAATACAATTTTTTTATGGAACCAGATGAGACTGCCATACGGAAACCGAGAACCAATAGCAAACTGTCAGGTTACATGTTACACGAGACTAATATGAGTCCATAGGATATCACCCTAGACAATTTGCTTAAACATTAAGTTTGCTACTATTGAAATTTCCTAATCATTTGAAATCGTTTGGTGGGACCATTCGTCGAAAAGTGATCGAAGTTTAGAGAATCTTTGTTAAGAACAATTGTACAGTTCCCACCTAATGTGATCGTTCAATGAAGAGACGTGACTTCAGACTTCAGAGGCTTTCTTTATTGGTGGTCATATACATATATATATATATATATATATATTGATCATCCTATTAAAAGCTTTCTCAATGTAAATAATTGCTAACATTTATTTTATTTTTTAAGGTTGAAATGAAATGATGCTAGATGTCAATACACATGTAGGCTAATGGTATTCTATTCCTTCTGGTCAACGGTTTGATTCCCATCTCCTAAAATCCCCCCCCCCCTCCCCTAACACCAAAAAGAAAAAGATATGTCCGATTTCAATGTTTTTTTCATTTATCCTTGACTAATGAATGCTTGAACCCACCACCCCAAAAATAAAATAAAATAAAAAATATAAAAACTTAATGAAGGGAAAATATATTCATACTACAATTTGCTATAATCACATCACATTTTTATTACTTTGAAGGCTAATTTGTGCCCTAATAATTACTATTCAAAAATTTTCGTCGGTATGCCTTAAAATAATAAGAAACTATGTAGTTTTATTTTTATAGTTTGCTTTTCTTTTTTACTTATTTAACATATTTACGTGGTTCTAGCACTTGAAATTTTAGAAGGAAATCATTTTTAGACACAACAAGACGTGATAATCAACAGAAAATTAATGAAAAAATATTATTATGAAGAAAAAATTAATGGCTTAATCTAAAAATTCAAAAAGATGAAGGATGTTGAAAACATTTAGCATGTGATGTGTTTAGTAAAAAACATAATGTCAATGTAATTCCCCTATATAATAACACACAAGATAATAAGTAAATTTAAAATGGAGTTTACAGCATTAAGAAGATCGACACATGCACGACTAGCTCTTCCTCCGCCGTTACATCCCTGCAAATACAAAACAAAACCCCAATTTATTTCAAGATCGTTAAAAGACACATAAGCAAAAATATTAATAGAACCAATTAAAGATTGATTGATGTAAAGGAATGTGCATACGAATCCCACATGGTTAGATACAGATGACATGTAAATACCAAGTAATCTACTAACCCAATATTTTGGGGAGTGGGGCTAAGGAGACAGATCGGGCTCCGAGTTTGAAGCCCGATCTCCAATCATACGCCGCCGCCTCACCTGTGTCAGGTTAGGCAGCGGCGTGTGATTGGAGATCAGGCTCCGAATTCGAAGCCTGATCTGGTTTTTTTAGAAAATCATATATTTGGGGTAGGAATACTTACCACAATCAGAGGATCCTCATTTTTGTAGACTGTTGAAACTTGGGACAAAAACTCTTCATTTTTCACCCTCCCTGCAACTTAAAGGTGGATCAAAATGTAAATTTATAATTCATCATAACTTTATAGTCAATAAATATCTATGCCCAAACCGATAGTCGGGCTCCCAACACGCACAAGGGAATACTGTCGTGACCACTAGATGTTTCCTTCCTGTTCTATCAATTCATCTGATGGTATCATAGCAGTAGCAACAAATGGTATTAAAAACAAAACTTATTGACTTTTATGAAAATTTTTCTAATATACGAGCGGCTTATTTCTTTATAATACCTAGTTACATGGTAAGGTTCAAAAGAAAATCAATATATATCTTTCTTACTGTTACATGTCTCCTCCCCGTTCAGCCACTTCACCTGTTGGTACTATAGCGGTACCAACAAATGGCGTTAGAAATTGTTGATCCTCTTATAGCTCTCTCTCTCTCTCTCTCTCTCTCTCTCTCTCTCTCTCATGTACCCGTATAAACGTGTAAAGCGTGATGTATCCTATTTAAACAAAGATTATTCAAATTAATTTGTGTTATCATTTCTCTTAAGAATACACATTTACAAGTCTATTGCCACCCAAAAGTTGAGAACCGAAAACTAAAAATCTACCTTCTGGCGTGAGGAACATACAAGGAACATTGACTGCATTCTCAATGTTGCTTTTGTTGAACTCTTCAACTGTTCTGTTCATCAATTAAAAAGGTTTTTCGAACAAATGATTTTCTTTTATGACAAAACAGTATAGTTTAATCTTCGGATTTTCTTACCTTACATCTAAATAGTTGTATCCGGAGCTATGAAGCACAGAAACTCCAAAAAGGCCAGCGTTTCGTGTCGGAAATGTTTCAGAAACCGAAACTCTCGGGAAACCCTTCGGAAACGTTTCTGAAACTCTTAAAAAGTTTCCTAATTTTTAATAAAATTCAGAAACTCTTGGGAAACTTTATAGACACTTTACGGAAGCTCTTAGGAAACTTTACGACAAAAAATTCAAATTTTAATTTTAAAAAAAAAAGGAAAACTTAATTATAGTCATGTTAAAAAAATTATAGATAGTAATTTCATTAACATTTTAATATAAAATAATAAACATTTAAACTAACTTAAACTAAATTAATTAAATTTCTTATTGAGAAAGAAGTCTAAGAATTAGCCTAATTCTATGTTGCAAACGTTAAACTTCTGGGACAGCTCCAACATTGGCACATTAATTTCGTTGTTTCAGCCCCAATGTTGGCATATTAATTTCGCTGCTGGGACTCGAGGTAATTAGTTATGATTTCAATTATATCCTAAGCAAATTATAGTAGTTTTTAGCATTAGTTAAATTGCTAATGGAACAATGGGAACGAAAATTTAACATTAGATTTTAATATTATGATTTCAATTTATAAATTTTGTATTAGTTAAATTAGTTTTTAACATATCTTTTTTTTGCTTGCATTTTGAGGTTGAATATTGTAATTATAAAAAAAAAAAAAAAAAACTAACAATTACTACATAACTTTTCCTTAGCGTTTCGTGTCCTATATTTTTCAAAATTACGTTTCTCCGTGTCCGTTTCGTGTCCCGTTTCCGTTTCCGTGCAACCTAGATCTTGAGCCAAGATGATCTTTGGTAGTCTCAACCTCGACTGTAACAACATCATCAATGCTGCAAATCAAACATGAAAATAAATTTTATATTGGAATACTACTATCTTACGAGTATATTACTTTTGTTGCATAGGAAAAAAAAAAGGGAAGAGAACTAAGAAAACTAAACAAAAACAAAACCTCTTTGTTGCATCCATGAACTGATGATTTTTAGGCTTGCAAATTCTTCCCCGGGACTGATACATCAATTGCTAATCTAGTCTAGAATTTATTAGCCTAGTTAATAGAGTTGACCTCTTATTTTTATTTATTTATTATTAAATAGTTTATTTATTTACTTGCGTTGGGGTGAGGTAGCTTCAGTTAGTGGTAGAATTAAAGAAAACGTGCTCTTCCGATCTTAAAATTGGACTTTGGGCTTTGACGTGTTGCCTTTGAACTATTGTACATGTTGTAATAAAGTCACTTACCTTTAAAAAAGTGAAAGGTCGGTCTCAACATTTCAATTTTCTTGCTTTGTTTAAGTCTCTGGGCTGCCATTTCATTTAAGAAAATGCTGAAGTAATTCGTTCGAGGTAACTAGTGCGGTGATATTGGGGTAAAATGCGTAAAACATACACAACTTGAAGGAAAATAAATAAATGAAAAAGGTTGATTATTTATTTTATTCATTCATGCAAAATGACCCTAATTAACAAGACCATATTGCAACTATGAAAGTATTCTTCATTAACATCGTATGAAAATTCAATTTTCCTATTAGGATATTGGTATTCTAAGAAGTATGGAAAAGTGTTGATATCGCTTCTTGAGTGTAAGTGCGAGAATACCCAACAAAAGTGTGTTCAATAAGTAAACAGGTGTGAAGCATGATCAAACTTTAAGTCTAAGCGTATTTTTTGGAATATAGCCAATGTGCAACAAATACCAAAAATTTTGGGACTAAGTTACTCTTTTTTATGGTTCAAAGACCAAACTTACTGTCAGCTTTATAGAGTGCTAGCATTTAGTTTTGCAATTTATCTACAAAATAATATTGTTACGGGAAAGTTACAAAATGCATCTTCTATTTAGTGTGTATTTTTAATTTACATACTCCATTTTTAAGATTTACATTCTAGTACTTTGTATAATATAACAAAAAACATCTTTTTTCGTATAAAAATATAAGAAAATTTAAAATTTAGAGACATGACAGAGAAAAAACTAATTTTTGATAAAATTACTAACAATTAAAAATTGGAACAATATAAGATCAATTTGGTCTCTTAAAGATAATTTTTTTAATTTTTTAACTAAAGTTTATTTTTATTACTATTAAATAAAATATACTATGTAAAATGTAATTTTTGAAAATACATTAAGTAAATTGTAAATACACCCAAAGTATAAGGTTTAAAGTCAATTTCCTTAAGAGGGTCCCTACTTCTGCTTTCTTAAATTAAAGCAATTTGTTTTCCGTAGAGGGGTGAGTATTTAAAAAAATAAAAAATAAAGGTGAGAGTATATATTCATTTGCGTATATGATCTGTAACCAAAGTCAACCTTAATCTATTTTAGTTCTTCCATCGACTTTCACAAAATGTGTAGAATTAGCCAATTATTAGGTAGCTAATTATTGAACTTTGTTGATGATTTCTTAGTGAGGGCTTTTTTTTTTTTTTAAATTTCATTTTTGAGTTTTTAATTTATTTTTAACTTTATGTTCTCACTGTATGATGTCAATCGGTTGCCAATGATTTTTCTGCAAAATTGGCAAAGTAACACCCTTGTTTTACCCAAAATACTAAGTGATAAGATAAAATTGTTGTAAATTATTCAAGAGGAAATTGTAAAAAATGACCACTTTTAATATGTCAAGTTCAAAAGTGTCCATTTTTTAAACTTATGCAAAAATTTCCATTTTCCTATTTTTTAGATAAAATTATCCCTAAACAAAAATTTTAATACCAATTGTAAAAGTCCAAATTCTTTGATCTCTTCATCCGAGCACCAATCCAAGCAATTAAACACATCAAAATATTTCTTAATATCTGCTCAACAACGCCCAAATAGCTAGCAAACGCATAGTTTCATAATTGAAGAAACTCCAAATCATAACATGTTCATCACTAGATCTATAGCAATCGGGTAGGAATTCGACGTCAGAAGAGAAAGTGACTCAAAATGGCGACACGAAATCAATTGTACTGGTTCACAACCTGAATTCGTCGGCTCATGAGGCCCGTGACCTGCACTCGCCGACGGCACGTGAGTCTCAACTGTCGAGAAAAGGAAACTGTCTAGATTAACAGTATATAACTTTCGAGATCTACAGTTTAAATGTATAGATATACCGACAACTGTCGAAAATTATCGTGATTAAATGTCATGATAAACAGATAAATTGTAGAAATATACAGATATAAAGAAAAATTATTACTTAAAGACAATAATGTAATTTTATTCAAAAAAAGGTCATTTTTGCACAAGTTTTGTAATTGGGCCATATTTAAACCTGCTTTTTTGAATATGACCATTTTAGAAATTGTCTGATAATTTAATTGTATTGTAATTGACTATTATATCCCGAAAGTGCTAGATTTATATTTATAAATATATAAATATTTAAAGAGCTCTGGTCCTCATAACAATAGCAATGTTATTTAACGACGCTCTTCCGATCTGTACTTGGTACCATATCAAAGTGGCATTGAATAATAAATTAAATCAAGTGAGTCTTTTATTCATTCATTTAATTTCACTTATCATTCAATGCCACATTAGTTGCCATGTAGACTGGTGTCAAGTACCACTGGTGCTATATAGCATTATTTCATAACAATATACATTTTTGTTGTAAAGATTTTTCACTTCCCCCCTTGTTTATGGCTTTTTATTTTTGATTCAGTCATATATTGTGCGTGTAATCTAATACCCAATGGACCATATGGCGCCAGAATACAGCTCTATTAGTTACTATCAAAATCGATAGGTCACATACCCCTAATATATGAGTGCAAATTTATATGCACGAAATGCATAAACTACTTTAACAGGCAAACTTAATAAGAAACTTATTTATATTTTTATATACCACTAATAAAAAAAATTCAACGTTTTATATTTTCTCAACAATGTTTAGTAATAGCAGCATATTTAATGTTTCTTTTTATTTTACCCAAGTGAAGCTCTTTTTATCACTCTAGACTACTGTGTTGACTGTTAATTAATGTATATTACCATAGATGAATGTATAAATGCGTCCATAGGAAGGTGTGAAATTACAATTTCATCATATGTTGTGCACTGAAAAGAAAAAAGAAAATATATTAATAAAATTATAATTTTGCTCCCTATCTGTAAATCTATTTGTCCACTTATATGTACGTGTGGCATTACTCATTTTAAAATCATGGCTAATGGGAAAAAAAGGGGGGGAATAATCAGACTCCAGTTCATCTTTCCAGAATTGTAATGAATCTAGACTTTATAAAAGCACAAGTTACATGAGTGAAATTTGTATCTGAATCTACCTTATGTTTATTACTTCCAAAGTTTGACAAAAAAAATCATATTCAGAATGTAGTTGGTTTGACAAAAATATCACATTCAAAATGTAGTCGAGGTGCAAAGACAAGTAACGATCTCTCACCAAACCCCCCACCCGGCTTATATGAGGGAAATCATTGATCCACCCACATGTGGGTGGGACCACCTGCATGTGGGTGGACCAATGATCTCCCACCACATAAGCCGGGTGGCGGGTAGATCG